>JANHGO010001374.1:0-34647 GCA_024606505.1 Aquila spilogaster
GATGCCTTCCCTTTGTGTTAAGCAGGCTTATGCTTAAAGTCAGAATGAGCAGATGGAAAGAAAAGTTTTAACAACAACAGTGCAATTCCATTGTACTTATGATGACAAAACAGTACGAAGTGTCAGCAGTAGGCAGAATCTGCTGCCTTCCACAATATTAGGTACATTGCTGGTTTTCTTAAAACCAGAGTAGGCTGTTTCTGAGCAACATGAAACATGTAGTAAAGCTTTTTAAAAGAAAACAGCATATTGAGAACAAAATGCAAAAGAAGGTTTTCAAATCTACGTCCTATTGTTTCGTATGTAATTGATTTTTAAAAGGCGGTCAATCTACCACCTTGGTTGAGAGGCATTGCACAATACAGTTCATCTGCCTCATCAATCTCCTTGTTTTTCAGTCAGGGAAATCTTACGCTCAGACAGGAAGAGGGACAAATGCATCAACCTGGCAGCACAACCTGCTTCTAGCTGAATTCCTCAGTGTAAAATTCAGACACAGCAGTTTGCGCAGCAGTTTCGGGGCTCTGTTTCTAGATCTTCCAGACCTCCTGTGATTGCCAGAGGACTCCTGGGAACTCAGGATTCCTACTGCTGCCAGGGAAGAATACCTGCAGGAAGCTACCACTTCTAGCAAGCTCTAGCAGTTTTTAAAAATTTCTTCCAGCTGTTCTTGATCAAAAGGTGCTTTGTGAACTGGTTTTAACCCCTGATCAGTAGATTAGGGAGGGTCCAGCACCCTTTCAAGCAGGTACTTGGGAGAGGACTAGGGAGCAGTTTGTAAAGAAGGGTGCCAAAAACTCTACATGTACCTATGCAGCAACAGTGACATGATATAGGACACAATCCCCAACACTGACTGCAGAAACGAGCCCTGGCATCCTATTTAATGTCCGAGGACAGCTTGGAAGTGACAGGATCCACCAGTCAAGTGGGGCAAAAGTATTCTTGCCAACAGGCTCGTGAGCCTAGTGAGGAGAGCTTTAAACAGGGAACAGCAGGTCAGGGATAGATGGCAACATCCAATCCAGAGAGGAATCGACAGATCAGGTTGACAAGAAAAGTGCGCAGTAATTACTGGCATACCCCAGGGACTGACACTGGGGCTCGTGTTGATTAAGCTCTTCATTAACAATCCAAAGACTGTCTTGAATGCACCAGACTGGGTCCAGACTTGAGTTCTTGCACTGGATTTGGCTGAGGTGGAGTCAACTTTCTCCACAGCAGCCCATATAGTGCTATGCTTTTCACTTTTAACTAGGACAGTGGGGGCACCACACCAGTCTTTTGGCTATTGCTGAGCAGTGCTGGCCCAGCATCAAGACTAACGTACTCCAGGCCCAAAAGCCAGTAAACAGGGCAGTAGGTGGGCAGGGGACATGGTCAAGAGACCTACCTAAACCAAACAAAGAGAGATTCCTTACTGCATGATGTCACACTCAGCAATAGAAGTTAAGGAAAACGGAGGAGAAGTAAGGGGTAGACTCTCATTACAAAAACACTGGTCTTCCTGAGCAACCACTAGGCATATTGAGGCCCTACTTCCTAAAACATGCTGAGCATCACTTGCTGGCAAGAAGTAGAGAATAATTGCTTCCTTCTCCCTCTCTCCTTTCAGTTAATCTGCTCATCATTTCAAACCATGAGTCTTTTTTCATCATACTTTCTCCCCCTGTTCTTTTGAGGAGGGGGATGATACAGCAGCATGGTGGACCTGAACTGTCCATCAGTGTGAAAACACCACAGCTCAGTGAAAGAGAGATATGGACATTCTGAAGCAAGTCCACTGAAGAGCTATGAAGACAGTTAAGATACTGCAACATCCGTCATACAGTGAAAGGCTGAGAGAGCTGGGACTATTTAGTCTGAAGAAGAGATGGCTCAGGAGGAGCTTAGCCATGTGGATAAATAACTGATGGTGAAAGCAAAGAAAGTGGAGTCAGACTCTTCCCAGTGGTACCAGCAGCAGGTTGAGAGGTGACAGCCACGTGTTCAAATACAGAGCATTTGTCAGAAGAAGGAAAAAACAATATTGTGAGGGCAATTAAATTCCATCTCCTTGGGAAAACTATTGCAGTGGAGTCTTAGTCCTCGGAGATATTCAAAATTGGATTTGACACAGCCTTGAGCAATCTGCTGTAGCTCACCCTGCTTGAAGCAGGGGAGTGGGCCTGATCATCTTCAGAAGCCCCTTCCCACCTCAGCACGGCTGTGGGTGTGATCCACTTGGTTATCTTTCTAAACAAGTGACCAAAGTGCAGGAACCTTTAAACATGGCATGCGTACTCTTGTGGTCACTGAATGAGAACACTGCTCTGTTTTAGCTATATTACAATTGTATCCACTTCCATAACGGAAGAGGATCATGACCTATAAGCCCTGGAGTACTGTAGGAACATATGTACACACACTCCGCCTGAAACGCTGACACAGTAGATTCTTTTAGTTAAAAAGCCTAAGCAATAACAGAGAAGTTATAATTAGCTATGGATTCAAAGATATATTTGCTAGTAGTGGAATGCACAGGAAGAATTACTCTGATTTACAGTAATTTGCCACTGAGGGTTTCAAACATTTCAAAATCTAACGAGTTCATAATGGAACAGCAGAGATGAGGAAGCTCCCCAGGAAGGTTTTCTGTGTTGGAATATTTTTGTGGTATTTTTGCCTTCTTTCTCCACTGTGATTACATATAATCCTGTACTTGATAACAAAAGATCTGAGAAGAATGAAAATATATTCACAACTGAGGATGAAAAAAAGCTGTCCAGTTTACAAAATATTGCTAGTTTTCAGACTGTTTCAAACTGATTTGAACAAGAGATCATTCAAAAATAATAAATAAACAAACAAAAAGCTCTCCAAAAAGGAAGAAAATCCCCCTTCATTGTAACACATTGACTCTGACATCTGCAAAAGAAAGCCAGAATGAAGGTTCACTCTCCTGCTCAAACAAAACAGGGCCTTGAAGCTTGGTCTCTAGAGTCCCAGTCAATACCTTATGGGCTAATTCTATGGAATATGTTGAGCAAAAAATAAAATAAGATATATGTCACTAGGGTTAATATAGCTTAGATCCTGTTACAATATAAGGTACTAAGATACAGCCAGAGTTCTAGTGTAAGTACAACTGAGCTTCTTAGCAGAAAACCACCATTATCATTTTCTAACGTTCTATGGAAAACAGAAAAAATAAGGGAAAAAAATTGAAAACTAAAGGGAGGTATTTTTAGATAGTGGGTTGTTTGTTTAATGAGCACATTGCACAGGATGATTATAATGTTAACAACATTCCTTTTTAGGAGAGCAAGGCATTCTGTGATGATGAATTAGGTTAATTTTAAGAGCAAAAAAAGAAAAAGACAAAATGAGAAGTAGCTAAAAAATCAATGTTATAACACAATTCCCTTTAGTGAATCTTACACCACCATTACACTTATATGATATAAATACATATACACATGCACAACCATGTGATATCACTGCAGTTTGCACAGCTATCTTTAAGCTAATAAGATAGTTGTTACTGTTAGCATAATCAGAGCTCTGAACAGTGAGACCAGAAAACCTGCATCCAAAGATTACTCAAGACCCCTTGTCAACCTCAACCAAGACCTCTGCTTCAAAGCAACACTAATAGCTACATTTCAAATTGAAAGTTTAAAACTAACTTGGTACACTGGCACATGGCTTAGTTATGCACTAATGCCGTAAAAGCGTTCTTCCATGTAAATCCTCCATGCACAAAGAAAAGGAGTGTACAATAGAGATGCCATAAGCACTATAGCAGTGACCTGTAATTTCTGCAGTCATCTAAGAGATTTTTCTGTCTGCTTGCTTGAAGGTTCACCTCACAGTGGTTCAGCTGATGCTGTCTCACCTGGCTAACAAGAGGTCACAGCAGGAGTCAGGGAGCCTACAAGAGCAAGATATCTATTTCAGACGTCTGAGATCCATCAACCAAAACATCCTCCACTATCCCTTCTCCCTCCAGTTCTCTCTGGTCAGTCTCTGCTTCTCTCCCATGACCAGGAGGAGAAATGCCCAGAAGTATCTTGAGGAATCCCAGGACATGGCAAGAGCTCTGAAATTCAAGTTCTTCAATCTAGCCTCCCTCCAGAAAGGAGAGAAGTAAATAGTCTAATTGTTGTCTAACTGTTTCAACCAGTAGCAGTAATTGTCTGTTAGATCTCATTTTTCATCTGCTAAGTTCAATCTGTCGATTCTCAGCCACGCACTACCCTTGTTTACTGTTAGGATACGACTACTCTCTGCTCAACAGAAGCAGGTGCATGTAAGCCTCACTCTCACCCCACAGCATCTAGATCTCTGTAGCTCAGTGCCCTGCAGACCCATCAGCATGTGGCTCTGCCCAAGCCCACATATCCACCCAAGTAACAGGACATTCACTGCAGGCACAGCTGCACTCACAGGTCTGAAAGCTTCAGGCAGAAGCTGGCTCAGAGCAAACATCAGACTATGCAGATACTATGCAGCCCCTGAGTCGTGCCTGTAGAGCTCTCTGTTCAGATTAGTTTTCTAACTTTTTCAGAATTTTCTTAGAATAATTTTATATAACAAGTTGAGGTGACACTTGAGCTAGGTACAGCCCACATACCTCCATATACAGAGGCTGCATAGAGTACTGAACTGAAAGCAGCACTCATCCTCTGCAATCAGGTGTTAGCTGGTCTGAGGTGAGCATATTTTTAGCACCATCTCAGTATTCCCAATGCTGAGACACCTTCATGGCAAAGTTTTATCAAAATCATCGTTTCCACAAAATGTTTCAGTTTCAACAGCATAGTGCTGCCTGACAAAAAAAAAATACACATCCCAGAAAGCTGAACAGTGCTACCATCATCTTAAAATAAGTAAAAAATATCTTAAACAGTAAACTGCAGTCAGATGCATGGGGGGGGGTGGGGAAGGAAAATAGCAGCAATCTAACTCACAAGTGAAGCTCAGAAAAGGTTTGCATTTCTTGTCTATTTTATATGCTAATCGGTGTAAGCCTATTGTTGCAAGACATGGAGTCATGTCAGCCACGCACTGCACATTTTCTTGTTGCGAAGAACTGAATAGGTCATTCTTATCTACCTTCTCACAGTTTATATATCTTGTTGATATTAGGAAAGCAAATCTTTCATTTTGTTGAAAGAGATGTATAACAAAGCTATGTTTCTATCAGCTTATCAGATTTATCCAATTAGTTCTGAGCTTTTCTAAACTATTCAGAAAAAAATTCTGTTAGAATTAGGAGTTCTGATTATTACCTTCTTCTAATGTCCTTAACAAGATAAAACATTACAGAATTCAAACACTTTGGCAAACATATAAACCTGGCAGGAAAGTGGACGTTAACATGGCAGCAGAAGCAGCCTCTCGTGCTCAGGAGACACTCTGGAGGGCTGTCCTGGAACAGAACTCTAGTTCTGGATGGACCCAAGTCAGATAAAATCAGTTGAGAGAAAAAAAAATAACAAGAAAGCTGAAAAACAGAAATTTCAAGTTCCTATGAAGAAACAAACAAACAAAAAAACCTGCAAACCTACCATTGCAGATAGCTGCAGAGACAGAGGCTGATTAACGAAAAAATACAGCATCTGATCCTGTGTCTAGCTAGATTCAGAAAAGCAAAGTCCATTTATTTAGTCAAACAAGATGACAATGATACAATCTGTTTAGAACAAGAAAGTAATTTTCAGTTGCATGTCCAGTTTCAGAAAGTGCAGTTGCTGGGGGAAAAACAGGAATCGAATCACACTTGCTACTAAATACATATTTAATTGCTTATGTTTTTTTTATATTTTGTTTTGTACCAGACTGTTTACTCTGCTCATGATGATGTGGAATTAGTGTTGCAAAGTTTTCCACCTCCCTTAACCAGTCTTAAAGTGCCCCCTGCTGTAGACTCAAGTTAAAATCCCAGCGCAGTAAAACTGTGCCAGGGCTGAGCACAGAGAATATTCTGGCAAATTTTATTTCATGTGAGAACATTTCATTATCTCCCTCCAGTTGATTTCATCAAATTTTAGTGGATGAAGTGAATCCTGCTTCTCTGGGAATGTGAATTAATAAAAGCAAATCCAGTACAGACCTAGGCTGGTGTAGCACTGGTCCTTTCTACCCTTCTAACACATAGAGCTGTGGCAGAGGAGCATCAGCCCTCAGTAACAGCTCCCACCTGCAAGGATGCTCACAGCGTGACCAGCCCAACACAGCCGGCCCAGACTCCCACAGAGGACATTCAGTCTCCCAGCCCTCCTTCCCTCCGCTCAGCAAGAACAGATGAGACCTTATGACTCCATTTAAAATTAGAGAAGAAAAAAAAAAACCGTAAGGAACAGATTTACTTCTTCCAAGGTTTGGGAGCAAAATGTCAGGGCCTGATATCCATCCACAGGGTTACAGTTGGCTGCATCAGAGCGAACAGCTCCAGAAACAGATAGTGCTGAAACCACAGGCAGACACAGCATTCTGCACTACTGTAACACTTTGTGTTCTCCTCAGGGGTGAGCAAATCACCGGCATTTTGTGACATAGCAAAAAGAGGAGGAAAGATAGATTATCTCTGCTTTAATCAAAAAGGTAAAGAAATATATGGCTTAATCGAAAGCCTGTCAAGCATTATATGAAAATAATCTGGAATTACCTGAGCTTTTGGTTGTCTGACTTTTGCTTGAACAGCAAATTTCTCCCTCATTTTCAAAGCAGATCTGTATGTTCAGGGTGAGCTCTGGTTTTCTCTTCCTGATAATCTTAACACTGCAATGTTTCTCAGATGCTTGAATATTACTCCCGATGAACAAGGATCTACCTATTTTTGCAATATGTTGTGATAAGGTAATTTCTTGTGCAGGATTTTCTGCAAAGGAATTATACTGCGACGTGGAAGTCAAATGCAAACAAATTGTTACAACATTTTCAACTGCACAATAAAAATAAATACATTCATAAATGCAGTGATTAAAAAAATAAGAATCCTTTGGTCATCATTATCACAAATAAACCGAAAAACAAATACAGATCAATGAATGCATCTGTCCAGCTGGCAAATCTCAGAGGCACGATCCACAAAATTAGGAAAAAAATCATCTGTGGTATGGTTTCTAACTGCGTTCCCCCAGCCTTCAACCCACACAAGTCACTTCAATCTTTCCTATTTAGGTATTAAGCATTTACACTGGTGAATATAAATTTGTAGACAGAAGACACTGCACACATATGTCAAGAATATTTAAATTCCTCTCCGATCTCCGTTCTTTTTAGGATTAATTCTACATTCATACTGTGACTCTACATTTTGTGGGTTTATTAATTTATATCTTAATTACTGAGAGAGCTATTTTGGCTTGACACTATTTCTACTTGGATTCTGTTAGAAGATCTTCAACAGTTGTTCCAGATCGGTCTAAGAATTTATTTCATATCCATTTTATCATAAGAATTAATGAAGAGAGAATCATTTTACTTGATGTGTGGCCCATGGCAAGTGGATTTGTCTTTATATTTGAGTTTCTACATCAGTGTTGCCTTCACACAGACTTATCAGGATTCACTTTTTACATTCACACAGAACTAATTACAAGAGACACTGCAGAGAAAATAATGAACAACATTCTTATATACAGCTGCATGTCTTTTAGTGTTCTGTTTAAAATTTGTCTAGTGCAGATTCCAAGTATTTTAAGAAGTCATCAGACTGTAGATAAGACCTTAAATATCATTAGTCCATCTGGTCAAACCAAGACAATAAGACCTTGTACTGCAAGATTGGAAAATATTCCATCATGCCACAGCAAGAAGTGCTATGTAGTAATGGATTAATTTATTTACATTTGCCACAAGCAGCTTGTTCTCTCATTCTCTTCCCTGTAACCAAATTATATATGCAAAGTAGGATCTGGTAGGATTGTTTTTCTCCGCATAAACATATACATGCTGCTGTGTGTGTATATTAGAGAAGTCAAGGTCAAAAAAAAGTATACTTACCATTTAAGGTAGCAGCAACTGCTGCAGATTCTATAGGAGATTATTAAGCAACCACTGTTTAAATAGAGTAATACTTACCTAGAGAGCCAAAGTGTCCATGTTTGAGGGCTTTCGTCTGAAACTTGGTGGAGTGCTGAATCAACTCAGCTTTTAAGCACCTTCATAGGTTGGGTAAGGGCAGGGGAAGTGTTAAACTGAGTCAAGTAGACTGGGAACAGAATCATTGAAATGCTGTTTGTAACAGAACTCTCAAGCTCTCCAGACCAGTCTTGCCCTCAAAACAGGATTATCAGCTGCACTGAATCAGACCATCCATTCAAAACCCCTCAAAAAATGGTTGCCTGTCTGGGTTTTGCATCACCCCCATGGCAAGACAAGATGGCCAGCCCAACCCTCCATGAGCAAAAGTTGTGTCTGTTGCCTCTTGTTACCTCCAAAATCCCTTCTTAAAGTAGTTGTAGGCTACAACTATTCAGATCACTCTATAGCCTCTATATGACTGTACGCAAGCACATCTTTCTCAAAGAGCATGTTCACTGTACTGTGGCCCACTCAGACACTCTCAGTATGTTACATATCTTCTTAATTGAAACACACCGTGTTCCGAGATAGAACTTCCTAAGTCACTGTTTCACATCTAAACACGTTGTTTTTCTATAGACTCTAAGGCTGCAGTTAGTCATCATCTACTGGACAAGAAATGGTAGAGAGTCTTCCAGATTTCATTATGAAAGAACTCAAAGAGCTTATTCTCCCTGCAGACAATACTGTACTGTGGCTGAAAATACCTCAAAGCACAAAGATTATATGTTGGCTGCATCTTCCTTACATTCATCCATATTTCTGCTTTTAACACCTATCTCTGGATCATTTTGATGGGACTCACCTTATATGTCTGAACAATATCCTAAAGTTGTTAAATGTATTAAATTGCTGGTATCTCAACTCAGCTCTAAATATTGTCAGATTGTATGATGCCACAGTCAACTACATCATCTTAATGGAGTTCCACATAAATTTTAAATAGGTCTGGAAGACAATCGACCCTGTCAACCTAGCCAAGTGAGAGAACAACTTAACAGCACAGTATCCTTGATATTAATGTTTACCTTGGAGGAAGTTCTGGATTAACAACTAAAATAAACACATCAATAGATACAATTTCAAGATCAAACCGAAATGCTGGAATACATTCTAGCTCAATGAAGGAGTAAGCAGCACCTGGACTACAAAGTGACCCTCCAATACCACCTAGAGCTGAGGCTAACATCTCCATATTGAACATCTTATGTAAGTAACTTCCCTTCCCGCCACTGGTGTAAAAATTGCGTTTTATCTTTGGACATCTTGACTTTAGAAAGCCATTCAAGTAACTTTAGTCTACACGTGTCAGCTTCCCTCTGGCCTGAGCTATATCTTACTTTCTTCAGTCAGACCTAAAGATTTGATCCAATGCATTCAGTTCACTGGCTGTTTTGACATCTGCATTCAGAGAAATATGCCTTTCCAGGATGGTTCTGTAATCACAGCAAAATAAATGAACGAAAAATCACAGACTCTGACAAATAAACTTCTCAAAACACAGAGAAGATTTATGATTCAGCACATCTCAAGACTTCAGGAAAGAGCTGAAAGATGAACTTCTATTGTTAAGCTGTGCATTTTATTTTATGGTTACTGTTTCGTAATTTTATACATGCATGGAAACAAATGAGAAAACAATATTTTACTTTTATCTTCCAAAAGAAAAACAGTTTATTCCTGGATTTGAAAGTTTTCTGGCTATCCAGAGACAGTGATAAAACCTAATATCTACTGTACCTGCCAATATTTTTGTGCAGATAACGCTAGAATTATGAAGGTTTTGGCTTTGTTTTAATCTAGCAACTGTTCCTGAGGATTTCCATCACTTCTACACAAATATGTTTTCCATGCACTGTTGCACAATAGCAACATTTTCCGGTCTTTCTCCAATAAAGTTGCACATAAGACCACAGCAGGAAATTCTACATGCCCCATTGGGCTAGCAATCATTAAATATACAACATCCTAATGAAAGGCAGTTTATGGTACCAGCAAAGAACTTTTCACACACTGACAACCAATTTCTCAGCTTTTGAAAGCTGCATAAAAAGACTTCCAGCTGCAATACGATATTTGCAACAGAACAAAAACTAATGCTTGGCAAATGTCTTCACAAAAATAACTACAGTCGAATAATAAAGCAGTTAACAACAGAATCACGTCAACAGCAAAAACAAACATGAAAACAATGCTCTTTAGCTCCCCTTTCCCACTTCAATTTGACATAGCTCTCTGTTCCACGTCATTCTCCCACCCATGCAAACTTTAAGGCAATGTATCAATTTCAATTTCTTCAGCACAGACAAATATGACAAAAACTGGCCCCGGTTACATTCAGATCTCCCACATCTCAGCATTCGAAAGTACACAACCTTCATTTAGCTAAGCAGAAGCCTGGTTCAAGAAAATTGACTAACGTCATAATATTTGGACATTCAGCTACATTTTAGATAGAAAAAGACTATTCGTTTACAGGTGAATCTCATCTCAAAAATCACACTAAAACAGGAGTATCTAACTCTATTTTCCCCTTGGCCTTCCTTTTCCTGTTGGCCACACACTGACTCATCATAGCCCTCAGAACCACAGTTATGCAGCATTAGCAACAGAGAGTAGAAGTCTTCCCAAAATGATTGCATTTCACCCTTCTGTGACTGCATCAAAGGCTTTATCATAAACCCTCTGAGCCCTACCTGAAATGTACTTTGGCATTCAGGGAGGAAACAATGGTACTTGTGGAACAAGTCCTCATGAGAGTGAACCTATCATGCTGCACTCTCAGGAAGAATTAATCCCTTCAGCCAGTATTCCCAGACACAGCAAACTGCAACTTTCTCAGAGGAGAAGGTGAGTTTGCAGCTATGTGATATGACTTAATACAGAGCCAAAGGGGAGGGCATGCATCTGACCTATTTTGAAACACAAAGTGAAGAAAACACTCAGCAAGAAAACATGAGCTTTCCTTTGAGTTCAGGCAGGCCAAAGCAGCCCAATTATTTACCACCCAAGATGCTAAGGAGAAAGATCTGTCTCTCTCAGTTCTCAGTGTTGGTATAGAATTTCAGAAATACTCTGTCTCTAATTAGTAGATGATACTTCCAATATCTGTGACTTATGCTCTTCTCATTTATTTTTCCTGGTCATCAGCAAGCTCAAACTACATATTTGAAGAGCTGATCCTATTCAATAGAGTAATGTTTTTGGCTATATTTTATTAATTTATTTCTTATTGACTCCAGAAATAAGTAACGTATCACTCATACATTAATGAGTTTTGATCAGAAAAATACGGATGTTAGAAAGAAATAAAGCAGCAAAGTGTTTTTGAATTTCAACTCAGTTTTAATTGTATAGTTCTACGAAAGATAAATGGGCTTTTCCTGCCGTCAAAATTTTAATCTGCACTCCATCAAAGCAAAAAAGTATGACTAATGCAGAAAAGGTACATTGCAAGGGAACAGAAATGTTTTCCCTATTTCTTTAAGCCTGTCCCTAAGAACTCCACATAAAAAAATAGGGTTTTCTTTTAAGCACTTTAACTTAAATGTCTCTGTTCTTCCCTTGTTGTATTTTTAAACATAGGGAACAAAATTGCTATGTGGTGCATTTGTAATTTGCACCCTAAAAAAAAAGAAATCGATGGCAACTTGTGTTTTTTTCCTCCCATTCTCACAAGGAAACTTATGCTGAAATGTGACTTTTGCACATCTGTTAAGCTTATTGACCTGGTCATAAAACAAAATGACAATAAAAACACAGGTATCTAACACTAGAGCTGCCTAAGGTACCAAAAGTTCGCCAGGAGCCTGCCTGCAGTAACATCTATGAAGATACTCTTTTACAAAAAAGAAATGTTTGCTCCTTCTCATCCCTGATTTTAATAAGATTCACTGAGTGAGACAGCTACCCGTGCAGAGCAGTTATGATCCCCTCAGACTTTCATTGACCTTCAGGGAATTATAAAAGAAGAAACTGATTTCAGTGCCTGGAGAGGGGGGAGGGAGCAAAGCAAACCCTTTCTCACAGGCTAAAGGTAAATACTTCTAACACAAAGAGCTCCGACGTTATAAAAGAATTCCTAACAGCAGGAAAGAAGGCATCAAATCAACTGCTGTCATTTTAAATATTTCCTACAAAGGAGGAAATACACTTTAGTGCAATGAGATATTCAGCAGTAGATTTTAATGTAGCATGCTCAAGAATTAATCTCTACATTCAACCCTGCAGTACTACAGCTGAGTCAGCACCATTCTTTTAAATGACCTGATACTGTAATCCCATTATTAATATCATGAAAATGACTTTCCTCTTTGCTGTTTTTTGCTGTCAGTGGAAAGCCACAGCACTAAAATGCATTAGCTTTCACAGGTCTCCTCTAGGATTATTTGCATCAATACAAACTGAATTAATCATGGAGACATTTGAATAATCACCACTCGCATGTCAGTGCCAGAGCTATGTTGGTAGCCGTGGTTCACTTCTGTAAAATGTTGCATTTTATTTGTGCTATATTCGTCTGGCCTGTGCATATTTTACTGTTCTCTATCAGGGTGAGATCTTGCAATCTACTTCATTATTTTTTTCTTATTTCTTGGCGTATTATATACAAACTGTCTGCTTTGTGCTCTCAGCAAGCCTAAATTTTTAAGTAGCGCAAGTTTAAATTTATGCATCTGAAGAGGGAATTCATTACAGGGAATCACACAAACATAATGGAGAACCTCGTTATTTTTGCAAGACACTGATGTCATCTTATGCAGCTAGAGCTTTAACTGCAGAGAGCCTGGGAGGGTACCAGAGGATTGCTTTGGTGACAGCAAAGTTTAACTCGTATTTCTGAACAGTGCTAGAATACAACTGGATTGCAAATATAAAGAGTAAAATGCATTTGAAAAAATGTCTGTGATAAAAAATGACCAGCTCTTATCCAACTGAGCCAGTAACCAGTGGTTCAAGGCAAATTATGAAGCCTGTTTAGCAACCTAAACTCTAAGACTTCAGTGTTTGCTGCAACAAATTAGTAAACATTTTGTTTGTGACAGAGCTTTGCATAGCCAGGGTCAGAACCCTGCTAAGAGTGCATGCAGTTTGTTGGCATTTGCATTCTGCCAAATAATGTTTTTTAAAAAATAAGATGTTTTATGAAAAAAAGCCAACCAAAATTTTCTGAAGACAAAAGACATACTACAAGCTCAACAAGCTTTGTGATATACTACTGAAGAAGGAGCACATCCAAGTTGCCTAGAGAGACGGTGGCTGCTCTGTCCCTTGTGACACTCAAGGTCAGGCTGGACGAGGCTCTGAGCAGCCTGATCTAGTTGTAGGTGTCCCTGCTCATTACAGGGGAGTTGGATCATTTGATCTTTAAAGGTCCCTTCCCACTCAAAAGATTTTATGATTCGATGGTTCAATGTTACATCCCAGTCAAAAATCATGCATTAATACATATGAAGGGGATCTAATTGGGACAAAAATAGCAATAACACAGTGTTACACAGACATGGAATCTGGAGTCAAACAAGTGACTTGTACAGAAAATGGTTGCAGAAACATATGTCTGTATTTATGTTAAACATGCCTGAAGGAATTTTTCAGTCATTAAAGAAAGATATCAAAGAGAATTCAGAATAACTGGAGTGGCACATAGTTGCTGTTGGCTCTGGAGGAAAGCAAGAAGTGGCAGTCACTGTTCCATCATTTGTGTCCCTGCTTCTGAGTCCCTCATACCTACCTACAGCCCTCCTTGTGCAGTGGGTTTAGAACAGGAGCACCTTGTCTAGACACCAATTTCCATGCCACAAACATCCCCTGAGCAAAAATATGGAAGCAATAACAGAATCACCATAGCAGAAACAATAAAACTGGAAAAGCAAAATGCAACAATGTATTAAAAATTGAGAAAACATTCAACCAAAACAAACATCAACTTTCAGTAAACTAAATATATCCATCTCTGCCGAGAAGGGGGCAAGACCCATCATTTATGAGGGGCAAGGCCTCTCATGGATGCACAACAACCAATTTACACAAACATTTTGTCTGGGCTGTTTCCTCATTAATTTTCTTCTGAAATGTTTTTCTCCTTTGTATGTGGAAAATAATGCTTTACAAAACTCCACACAGGGAAAAAAAATCAACTATTTAATCCTACCCTGTTCCTGTACAGATCCAGTTACCATAACAACTTGCTGTAGCTCTTCTCATAACAGGCTCAGGGTAGCTTGCCCACAAAACTATTCTGTGACTAGAACTACTGTCAGCATACTATTTCACATCCATGCAGCCTCTCCGCTGCCAAAAGTCAAATCGTTTTCATTTTCAGTGTAAATATAATTCACAATATTTTGAGATTTCACAGCTAGAAAGCTAAGGCTACAAGAAACGTTAGCATTCACATCACTTTTATACTAAACATAGCGTAAGAGTTGCCATTGGAAAAGTCAGCATTTACCATGCTGATGGTCATCAAATACTACATACAGCCTTCCACTATGCTTATAACAGGAAATAGGTAATGTTTTAACTGCATAATTGAATTTGTACTTGTAGTGTTAGCCATCTTACCAGTTCACTTATAACAAATCTATATTTCTTTTTCATTTCTATATTTTACAATGACATGTTATTTAAGACTGCACTAAGCAACAATTGTCAAGTGTCTTTTATTTCTGTTCTTTGAGAAGGTGCTACAGTAGACAAAAAAAGCTATGGAGAATGATTGTGAAATCTGCCAAAATCCTTTGGATAGAGTTGTAGACTTTCAGCAGTGTTCAAATATTTCATTGAGCTTCATTTCACAATGCAGACATTGTCTCCTGTAATTTATTATTAAATATCATTTTCTCTCAGCCTAATTTCAGTAGGAAATATTTGTACAAAAGCTAAGATAGAGCTTGATGTCAAAGTACTGGGGTTGAAAGGAGTATTCTCAAAACATCTTTTAGATATTTTGAGTTCTAATAATTCTTTAATGAAATTATGTTGTCTTTTCATGATAATTATTCACAGTACCTGAGCTCAAGAGAAAAATTTTTATATCTAACCTAGCCTGCTATTTGGCTTTTCCAGACGAACATATTGGAGCACGGCAGCTCTTCTAAATACCATTTTTACTTGCAGAAAAGATAAATGATTTACTAAAACAAACAAACAAAAAAACCCACTACCACTACTCTTTTCTCAACAAGATAAACCTAAGAGCAATTGGCTCCAAATTTTCCTCTCCGTGGAAAGGCTCAAAACCTCATTTTAAGCAGGTCATGAACAAGAACCATAATATTATTCTTGTTGCTGATGGTCCAGCTATATCCAGATTCTCAACAAAATTCTCTTCCTTTGGCTTGGCCCCTCGAAGCCAGCTGTGTTCCAGTTCTGTCTGTTTTTGGTGCTGCAAGATGGGCTAACTCTAAACAATAATAGGCATTTGTTAGATTCAAGATTCAGTAATACCTCACAGTAGCAGGAGAAGTGATGACCTTTCTAACGCTAAAAGATAAATATCACAAGATTTGGGTGAACGTCTGTGCTCTCTGGATAATCCCTCTTTCCCAAGAGAGGACATTTTCAAACTCTCACCCCTGTGCTTGTGCACATAGGAGGTATGATGACGCTGGACACTTCCTAAACTAAGTCCTTTCTCACTGAAGATTGTTTCTACCTTTTGAAATCTTCAGATATGAGGAGTGATATTTTATGAAGCTTGATGTTTAAAGCTTTCCTAAACCACATTAAATAACATATTTGGACCTGATCTAATATGTAATGACCACAGTTATCTAGTTAGCAATCTCCTCTAAATCATAAGTATTTTAAACAAATAAAGGAAAATATTTGTTGTGTTATAAATGCATGCAAGTCACTAGATAACACAGTAACTAATCTTTCCTATGGATAGGATTTTGTCTCTTAAAAACTAATGAAGAGCAGCAAGTATTTTCGCATGTAAGCATCCAAGTGATTCCAGTCAAATTGATTAGCATTTCCTTGGCAGACTAGCAAACACTGCTTTGCTGATGTCAGCTCTGCTCTGACATCAATAAAGTCCCTACTGCAAACTTGCAAAGGACAGGTAAGTACAATGAGCTGTTTGATTTCAGCCCCACTAAAATGCGGGAAATTGCATGGCCTAATAAGAACAGCAAAGTGGATACGAAAAGCAATGATTTTCAACTTATAATGAAGAAATTTAAGCTAAAATTGAAGTGTACCTGCAGCTTCCTTGGAAAAGCAGCAATATCAAATTCTTGGAAACTCATCAATTTGTACAATATGGTCTAGTTTAATACTGCAGATTCTTCAACATGCACAATTAAACAGCCTTCCATGGAAGAAAATACAGTGTGAGAGACCAAGGCAATGTGATGAAAAAACATTAGTGCAAACTAAAGCTACCAGAGCTTTACAATTTCACTTACCTCCAATATCTTTAAAGCCAATTTACTAGGTTTTTACTGTATAGGAACTACTACCTTGTTTCTATAAAAAGGCAGAAGTGTGATCCGTGGCAATCCCTAGACACTCAACTTTGATGAAGGAGCAAATAAATGTTCTTTTAGGATCACGCTGCAAAAACCAAAGCTGTTATCCAAGACAGCCTAAGCACTGCTCACAAGTAGAATAGAAAAGGGGCAAACCTAGGCTTCACACAAGTGCGATATTTGGGTAAATAAGTGGGAACTGTGAGATTTCAGCATAAGAAATGGTGAAAGCCATAGAAAATGTTAGTTATTGATAGCCTTAGAAGGTTTGGAAACATGCAAACAAAGAAATTGCTTCTTGTCCAGGAATTTCACCCACATCCTTCTTTAGATGCCTTTCATACATATGGCTAGGACAGTGGCAGGGATCATTTGCCTCGTTGTGACACTCCTCTCAACTAGCCCTGCCCAAAAAAGCATCAGAGCAGGTAGTCATTTCAGAAAGCAAGAATGCTGCAGGCATTCATGTCCTAAGAAGTTCTAACAGCTGCGCATCTACAAGAGACACAAAGAACCAGGTGCAAAGGTACACTCAGGGATACATGCAAAGTCTGCTCTAACGCCATAACATGCCAAACGTGTTTGTCCAAGTGAGATTATCTTTTATGCTCTTCTAAATGCAAGGTTCATGGTGTATTTCTCAACAAGCAGCTGGATATTGCACCTATTCATAATACTCTGTGTAGCACCACTTGCAAATTGCTTCCAAGGAAATGAGTACTTAGGAATTTGCCGGAGACCTGATTAGATGGTGAAATGAATCAGTGTTAGAACTGCAATAGACTTTGATCAGTTTAAAAATGGCTTGTTTGAACATTTGAAATCATTAGCAAGGTGCAAATGGGAGAGATATAATACGGTGTTGAGAGCAATTAGACTGAAGTTCGTTTTGTAGTGTCTATTGAGTACATTATTTTCATCTGGTTTAGAAACATTATAATACTTGCATAATAGATGCAACACCCATTCTCCTTGAACATTATTATAGATGTGTTTTCAGTAATATTCATACTAGGTAAAAGCAGCACTGTAAATGGTATTTGCTCATAACTTGATCTTTCTCCAAGAGAAAGCTGAAGATTTCAGTGGATCAAATACTTATTCTGCCTCCCAAGTTCTTTAGGCATTTATCCAAAGTTCTGCCAGAGCAATCAATGCAGGTGGAAATGAAACTTTAAGACTCAGATCTTCAAGGTGTTTAGATCAAATTGGTTAAGAAAAATCCCACACTACACATTAAATAGAATGCAACTTCCTTATATAATACAATTAATCTAGAAGTTATACCTCCCATTTCTTCTAGCATTTACAATATTACTTTTAAATTACAGCTAAGTAAAATGAATGTCCTTCAGAAAGACTCCATTCGGAGAACATAGTAATCAAAGTTCAGGAGTTTTCCATTATTTATGACATTAATTTTATATATATGAAATGCAATTGGATGCCCCCCCGCCCTCTTCCCAGCAATCCTGATTTCTTCTCCTATACAAAAAATGAAATCCCAATTATATCAAAACAGCTGGAAAGTACTTCTCCTTTAATGGTAGCAGGTACAAAAATACACATATTAAGTGTAAATGTCTGAAAATCAAGATACATAGTTTAAAGACTTAAAGGTTGACAAGGGGTTTGTAAAGTCTTGTTGTTCCATGTTGTTTAATATCTTCTTCCATTACAGTAGATGACATTAAGGGCCTGACCCAAACCATTTCATACTCAACAGCAGTCTTTCCCTTGTCATTAATAATCTTTAGATCAGATGCCTAAGCATAGAAGTCTAAAAACACTGAATTAACAGTGCCACTTTGAAAACAGTGGTATGACTCTCTCAATATGATTTATGTGCAAAAAAAAAATTTAAAAAGCAGAAACAGACCAGTAAGTGGGCAAACAAAGTTGTTAAGTCTTTTTGTGCTAACAGCTGTGCTCACAATTAATCATTTCTCATACACAACAGTTGCCATTAAATGGACCACCTCAGTCTTTAAAGTAACCAAAGCGTGGAGGTATGGAAGTACTTTTATCTGCACTTCCATACAAAAAAAAAAGGCATTGAAATATGTTCATAAACGGAAATTTTGTAGCAGAAAAAAGCTACTAGATCAAAACATTCTGTTCATATGAACATCTTTTTTGTCTCCACAGTGTCCCCACCACTCCAACTAAAAAGGTAAAGCCTCCTTCAAGCAAAGCATCAAGAATTCAGAGCAGTGACACCAACATCCTCCACACTTGTTCTGGATATGGACTTAAACCAAATCAGAGGGTAACTGCCTGTTCCTCGAAGTACCATTTCAGGTTCCACAGACAGCTTTTGCTGTTCCTCAGGCAACACTAACGTGGGATTTGGCTCTGACATATCAGCCAGGGCACCCACGGAGGCTATGGTAACAGATCAGAGAGAAGTGATATACAGGCAGTACTCCTCTGCACTTAATGTTTCGAAAGTGCTACAGCTGCAATGTAAGTTATGTCTTTCTCTGAAAGAGAATCTTTAGAATAAAAATATTAACTATATGCTGAATCAGTTTCAAACAAATGACTTCTCCTGCCCTAATGCCAAATTTCTGTTCAGGAGCTTAAATTTTTTTTTGTCAAGAAAATGGAAAACTGCTGTTCCCCTATTAGCACCACAGCTGTCAAATTACTGCTTCTTACTCAAAACTTAAAAAACTCAGTTTGCTTAAATATGTCATCGTGCAGTACTAAACCTCAACTTTTACTGAGATTCATTCATTTTTCTTTTATAACAGTATTTTTAGAGCCACACAGCAAGTCTGGTCTTTTTCAAGTCTTATAAAGCACAGAGTATGCCAATAATCAATAAAAAATAATAAAATGTTAAGAGACTGAATCAAGCTAATCAGAAAGAGAGATTTCCCTAGCATCCTAAGTATTGCTGATACTTGATACTAATTCTTTCCCTTCTGAAGGATGCATAAACACAGGGTGCACAGTAAAGCAAGGGAATTCAGTTCCTGAATTACCTCTAGTTCCCATAAGGCAGCCAAGAAAAAGATTAAGTGGAATTACCCCCAAATATCTCAGTTAGAAATCATTACTCTGAAACAAAATGTTTCTTTTATCTTGTAAAAAATATAAAATTGAATATTTCAGGATTTTTTTCCCATAAAAAACTGACCATGTTCCAAAAGTAGTAAGGATCACATCTTTCTTCTGCACACAGCCAGAAGAAAAAAAATAAACAAGCTTTTAAATGCTCCCTACACATCCTAAATATGTAGGTTGCTCTGAATGTAATGCATCCTATTTATTTGCATGGAAACTACAACAGATACAAATAGCACAGTAACACCATCTGGCAGAGCAAACTCTGAGCACTAAACACTGTTTTTCAACATAGTCACACCAGCAGTTATGCATTTTTGCCAGTGATGACCAAGATCCTCTTTGCTGTGCTCACAAAAACCTGCATGGCTGTCCAGGACATGTCACTTTCATGTCACTGTCACCATTGCTGAAACGCACCACCGCTGTATCACTGTTTGGTCTCCATAAACATTCAGCAAGTGTCAATGAATGTCAGTGGGTGCAATTTTTTCCACATGGAGGAATTCAGTGACGCACCTTTGCTTCATCTGCTCTTCCACGTCAGATGCCATTTTGTCAGACTGCTACCCTTCTGCTGCCATCTGTCACACAGCAACAAAATGTAATGGAATACTGGTGGGAAGATTCAACTTCCACTGCCATGCCACCAACATCCACCTCTGACATCATGGGGCAACACAATAAAACAGGAGGAACTACTTTTGGAGCAGCCCTCATGTATTCATTGTTTCAGAAAGGAAGGATTCCTAACTATCAGTATTTTGTTTTAAACGAACAGTTCTCCAAGGCCACTTAGAACCAATAAGAGACCGTCTTCAGCCCTTTTTGGAAGAGAAGTAGTTAAAAGCCAACAACAGAGAAAGTAGGATGCTTTGAGAAAGATTTACATAGACACTCACAGAGGACCTTACTAACAGATGTGGATAATTTATTGCACCACTGTTATGTGGCAAAACTATTCTTTTTGCTTGTAAATTAAGTTAATGCATTTGCATCAATACTTAGGGATTTGAATAATAAAACAGAATTCGATTTCCAGCACATTTCTATACCTGGCGAGGATCAAGTGCCTTGTATCAGGACACATTCTGCAGAACATTAGCTAGTTATGAGTGATTTCCCTGTTCACACATCTCTGTGCTTGCAGGAGAATGGGAAGGAAGGGAGCAGGGCAGGGAGAAGATGCAGGTGGCAGCTGCATTGCTCCCAAGGCCCCAGACTGAGCCCTCATGTAGGCTCCCAACACGACCAACCCACATGGTAAGGCTGAAAGACAAGCAAAATTAGGGCTGGTCAATTCAAAATATCTCTAAGACTGATCTGAATATATAGATCGTGCAGAGCGAAGGGGTATAACACACACCCAGGTGGTGAGAAGCAGCATCAAAGGTCCTCAGGTACGAACTAGTCAAGAAAGTGGGAACGAGTGTAGTTCCTCACCTTACCTGCTGTAACCCCCTTTGGGCTGGCTCGTTCTCCAGTTTGATCTCCCATGGGCTCTGCCAGGGGCATCTCCTTGCATTTGGGCATTGATTTCGCCCTCCAAATGGCTCCACAGAACTTCGCTGTGAACAACCCAAGTGATGTAAAGCAGGTTGGGAGACCACTCCTGCATTGCTGGGGACCATCACAATGCCTCATACAGTACAGCTCAGGAAGGTGCACTGCCCCCAGCAGTGCTTCTTGGAGTTCCTACAGCCCCTCAGCTGCCTTCTTCTTACCCCTTAAACTGCTGCACTCAAAGCTGAAAGGCAAAAGGCATTGTATCTTCTCACTGCAGTGGCTCTCAACTCACAATCCTAAAAAGCAGAACAAGCAGCTTTTCTCCCACCTCTACAGTAAGAGACAGGAAACTTGTATAATTAGTTAAGTTAGACCACATAATGAAATTTGTTTTATGTTCTGACATTAAAGGATGTAAGAGTCATTTAAAACCTGGAAGGCAAATTCACTGTCAGTGCAAACAGCTGACTTCAGTGACATTCAGCTTGTTTATGCAAGCAGTGAATTTGGCCTGCTTGTACTTTCTGCTCAATGCTTCTGTCAAACAATGCAGAGCAAACAATATTTGGCTTCATCTCACTCTGGGCAGATCAACTATTTGCACCCAAGACTTTTTTTTGCCCGCCAGTTTGAATTTTCCCCCAGTCCAGGCTTTGATGTACCTTTATAACAGCTGCAAAACACATTTCATGCCAAGGAGCAATTTGCAGGCACAGCACTAGACATTTCAGAGCATCGCTAGTTATTCATACAGTATTTTTTGGCAGCTTTTCGAAATACAATACCATTGAACTGTCGTCTCTCACAGTAACAAGTATTTTCATACATTTGTCTTTTCTGTGAATATTTTTTTCTTCTTACCACAACAGAGAGCTCTTACCAGCAACATGCAAATTTTAAATCCTATAGTTTGTTTTTAATGGTGCTAATTCTAAAACAATCCTAACGAGAGCTATCTCAACACATGTACAAAACATCTCTTGCAGGTAACAGAAGAGGCAATAAAAAAAACTTTACATCATCCCCCACTGCGTACTTCAGCTGACCTACCTTCCCTCGGGGAATGAACGCAATGCCTGATAAATTGTATGCATGCTGTGAAAGCCAAGGCTCATCTGTCTGTTCCTGCTTTATCTGTACAAAAATACAGAAAAGATGTCTCCTTAATTTGGGTAATAATTTCACATAGGAAAAGGTTTCTGTAAGAAGACAAAGGCCACGATCAGTTCATTCATTTGAAGCTTTTAAAATCAAGCTAGGGAAGCTCTGTATTTTGTAATTTATGAGTAACTTCACCATAAAGATATAGTAAATCTTGTAAAAGAAAAAACGTAACTTACACTAATATTTTACCATCAGCAGCATTACCAGCAGAAAAAAAGCTGTTCATAGTAGATTTACTCAGTGAGAAGGGTTTGTGTCCCAGGCTGTGTTTTGGAGTATGAGAGGATACTCATTCTCCATTGAGCTGCCTTTTAAAACCTACCTACCTCTGCATTTCCTGCAGAGCTGTTCAAGGACAGCTTAGCCATTGCCTTCAACTACATTTTCAGCACAGAAATCAGACCTCCAAACCTTCTGGAAGATCTCTATCTCTTTGAACCAAACACACCCCACCTCACTCCCCTTGTCAAAAATTAATCTCATCAGTCTTTTCGGCATCCTCATAGTCCAGCTTTTAGGAAAACACTGATTCACAGCCAGCCCTGGGCCGGAGGCACTTCCAGAAGATCCTGCAGAAAGTTCCAGCTGAATAGCACAGGTTCACAGGTCCCCTCTGTCCTGGAGGGCAGGTCATCCCTACTGGGCCAGGAAGGGATGTCCCTTCTCCCATCCGCTCCTGCCCCAGAACTTCTTTGAGAAACAGAGAAAAGGATAACCACTGCCAATTCACCACTCTGCTCCTGCCCCCTCATGCACCATCCCCAGCTGCCAAGCAATTTGATATTCATTTGGCAGCAAGCATCTTGTTCTCTCAGTGAAAGTAAACTAATTGCCTTCATTATTACTGTTGTTTCTCGTATCCCATTTGTGCTTTGTGCCACTTGGCTCTTTTGATCATTCATCTTAAATACACGCAGGCTTCAATCCATTTAGATTTATCAGTGTTGTGTTCCGCAGATTATTCCTCTTTCCAAAAAGCAGATTTTCTTATGGATTGATAGTATTTGGATGTGTAAGGAGTCAGCGTTCTCTCCCTTTGCCCCTTATTTACTTTTCACCTCCCTTCATAGATCTGTTAATGAGAAATATGGATGCAAAATGTAAAAATATTTTATGAGATAATAGCAACTGCAGAAGCACAGAAGTTAAATGCATTCACGTAGCAATTCAATGGCAAAGTCAGAAAAACTTCCCATCTCTTGATCTAAATCCTAGACGGTCTCAAAAAAAGTGCTTTATTTCTAACATTACCTTGGTTTCATTTATGATATTTTCTTCTCATTCCAATTGCTTAAAATACTTTCAACGGTGAAAGGAAAAAAAAAAAAAAAACACGTGATGGGCTTTCCTTTATTTTTCCTGGTTTAGTTTTAAATTAAAAAGAACCCAGCATGATCCCTAAATCCTATATTTCAAAATTCAGGTTTGATTAAAAAAGAAAAAGAAAAGGAGAGATCAGATGGACAGCAGAAGTTGTGGAAGTTTTTTGATTTAAAATGATAGGCAATTTTTATTAAAAATTGAAGGAAAATCTCTGTGATTATTTCTAACAGTTATTTGCTTCAGATAGATAAATATCAAACACAAACAGTTGACTCCAATTTGATATACAGAACAATAACTGCAGAAAAATAATCAAAACCTAAATATATAGTTTTCAGGATCTTCTAATATTGAAAAAGAGCATTTTTGGCTAACTATTTGATAGATGAAAGAGATATATATATATCCAACACGATCAGAGTAGATAGTGCAGTGACTAGGTAGCATTCAAGCTGTCATTTAACAGACTCGAATAGCAAAAAAATACAGACAGCAAGGCAGCTGAATGCACAATTTATTTCCAGTCTCTTTTCTCATATTAAAGACTATTTCTCTGTCACAGCAGCAACATTCATTATATTTGGAGCAGTGAAACAATAAAACATCATCATGCTGTAATTGGCCTGGGGGATGCTGGCATTAGGACACGCCAGTTCTTACACTCAGAGGAAGACTGGAGCTCATTTCTCCAGTGATCCCCACCTCAAAACAGCTTTGCAGCCAAGAGCTCCTACACCTTGTCATAGCTATTAAGTCTGTCATCAGGCTTAAATATCCCAAAAACACAACAAGTAAACTCAGAACGAAGTCAGTCATCCCTACTGTATTCCACACTGGCTTGTAATAAATTGTGTGTTTTTATGAGCAATTACAATTAAATCATTTTGTGATGAAACTTTTAATGAGAGACAGCACAGGAACAAAACCAGCAGCATAATTCAATTTGTTTTCACACCAAAGATACATTGTTGATCAGTATTTTTCAAATCAAGGCCTTCTACCCTTGTGTCTTGTAAGAGAGAGAGGACATTTCTCTAACCTCATTAAGTTCATAACAAAGACCAGAAGGAATACTGTCTTCAGCTTTCAAAAGATGACATATGGTGTGTTCCACAGGATTGTCAGAACTAATCTCTGAAATCTTCACCTTAAATTGGCTGACAACTGTGCTAAGCTAAATTTATTTTTGTATTAACCCTTAGGAATGCAAGCACTTTCTAGGCTGCTAGCAAATAGTACAAGAGGTAACCTTTGCAATTCCATTTTGCTGTTCATCTCAAAGTCTCATGGCAGCATATACATAGCAATCTTCACAACATTCAGTAAATCATTTTAAAGACAGAAATATGGGGTAAGAAATAAAGCAAATGAGATGGCAAGATAAGATGATAAATGCCAGGGCAAATCTATGGAGACCATTTCCTAAGTCCTAGCTCATAGCTGCAGATGGCCGTACCCTTAAGGATGTATTTCCTAAACATTTGCCAGAACCACTCCGATATCAGCACCAGCCACTCTGAAAACTTCTGAAAACTCTCATTTTTATATTCACTGCATAGTTGTCCAGAAAAATTATCTAATTTTGACTACTCTACTCTCTCCACCACCTGTAAGCAGATAAAATACCACTCTGTACTTCACAGAATCTATGAGGGAAGCTGATTAAATACTAAGATACTCCATTATTACAGCCAGCAGTCATGTAGACAGGATATGACTTTAGAGAAAGTTTCTTTATGAACTGCAGAGTAATCAGGTAAAACTTCCCCTTCTATCATTTCAAATGGTCTCTCCCAGCTTTTCTTGAAGGTTCTTTCTCATATTACGCTGAATAGCATGTGAGGCGATCCAGTGCTTTCTAAAAAGATCAATAAGATCAGTGAACGCAAGAAAAATCAGTTTTAACAACATATCCAGACTTATCTTTCTCAGCAACTAGACAATGTAGGCATTCTTTGGCTTGTAACGGGGAAAAGGATAGCTTATATCTCTAGAAATCATTTCTCTTTGATCATTTCTTGATCAGACACAACAGACTCCCTCTGCTACACCTAGAGAAGTTGCATTATGCTTCCCAGATTTCCTTCTCACTAGGGCACATTGCAACATATTGATATTACAAGGTGAGGTATTTTTCTCATAAAGCATTTGACTAGAAAAAAATAAAAGCCCTTTTTGAAGGAATATGTGTTGTCCCCAAGATGTGTTTGTCCCTCATTTGTAAGCTGGAGTTTCCTACACGTTATTTCAAAATCGTCTCCTCACTGTTTCTTCCTAGCTGTATTTTCATAAACAGCTAGATCCCATAGTTATTTCTGATCTGCATGTTCACTGTGCTTAACTGCAGTGTTAAAAATCACAACCCATCTGGGTATGGCTTTTTTCTTCATCCGACTACTGTTTATTTTGGCTAACAAGAATTTGCCTCTGCATTCCCCCCAAATTGTAAATCTACTTATTCAATCATAATACATAAAGATCATTTCAGAGATTATCTCAGGTTCAACTGAAAGCACAGACAAAAAGCATAGGCATTCATTTCACAAACAAAGAACCTTCATCTGGTTGTGTGCCGACAACACCAACCTACGCACAGGTTTTGGGAGACATCTCTCGGATTCTCGGTGAATAAAGAGTCTTCAGAGCCAGAGACACTCTCTGTCACACACTGAAAATTAATCTTGCAAGCTCCTCTAGGCACAGAGGAAGGAACAAAGAAAACATTCAACTCCCTTTTACATCACATACACATAATACACTACCGAAGGAGCAAAAATAACACCAGGATAAACCCCTCATCTAGCAGCTCATCACCTCCATTGGAGCTGATGAAGGAAAGACTTTGTGTCAGCATCATATTGATTGCAGATGGAAATCATTTAACCATTTTCCCTCACACAGCTTCTTGCCATGGTACTGCAAGCATTTTCGTGATATAAAAGTTACCTGCTCAACAACAGAAAAGAGGCTTTAGCTTCAACAGTCCTGAAAATTAGGCAGTTAAGTCCCTTGTGCCACAGCCTATATCCAAAACTCACAGCACTGAAGGGAATTAGAAGTGTATATCCACCATTCAAAATGATTTTTGTTGATTTTATGGCTGGGAAGGAGGTGGTGTTCTGCTTTGCAGCCGTATATTCATAATAGCATAGGTATATCTAAGTTTCTTTTTAAATGTATTTCAGTTGTTCTGTAAAAATGAATGGTGACCTTGTGCAGTAGGCTTGTGTAAGTACAGTATCTGCAGATTTTCTTACAGAGCTCTGTGGAGGCATTCTCAAAAGAAATAGTGTCATTACTACTCAAATTCACACTGTCAGAATGCATGAAGTATTAACACCTGAAGGTGCTGCAAGGTTGCAAGATCAGACAAGCACGGTTAGCCTATAATTAATATATCACTACACTGACAACCACATGCATATGTGTATATACTGAACATAAGACATATGCATTAAACATGTATATTTCACATAATACTAATTTACAAGCAACATAAAGTAATATACAGTATAAATAAATCTCCTCCGCTATTGATCATGGCTTCCAGCTAAACATCATAGAAAGTCATAGGTCATGCCTGTGCTGTGGCATGGATAAGCACTTATATGGTTTGTCAGCCTGACAGCACTGTATCTGCAAGCATTTGGAAGTCAGCAGGTCCTAGGTTATCAAATATCTTTGAATTCGGGCTTGTTTTACACCAGTTACATTGGCAAAAGTGTTAGGCTTTGAAACCAGTCAGCCTCTCTAGGGCAACAAAACTTTCTGTTGCCTTTAGTCACATCTCCTAAAGCAGGCAGAAATAGTCCTTCCTGGAGAAGGTTCACAGAAAGGTATGCCAGTTCATTTTCAAGTGAAATGCAAACCTATTTTCCCAAGAAACAGCAGAGGCAGGGGAAGTGTTTACTGCTGGCTTTCAGTAGGATGACGACTATAAGGTGAAGCTACACAGTTGACCATGGTCTTGATGCCTCAGAACATTTTGGGTACAGTCTCCAAAAAGGGCAGATAGCAGTCAGATCCTTTTCAACAGCCGATGTAGGCTCTAGATCTCCGATTGGTTTTACAGTACAAAGCTCCTGGCCGCTCTGCAATTGGCTCAGGCTCCCCAGACACGTTTAGTCCTACTTCTTCAGGAAGGGAAGCAGCCATCTAGCACAAAAGTAGTCTCATTTGAATCTATGACTGCTGAAAACAGAAACAGTCCAGCACAATAGGACACTCTTACCCTTCCCTCACCATGGACCATTTCCACACTTTGCTGTTTTAGAAAAAGGTTCATCTTTGTGACTGCATCATTCAGGAACCTCCTCAACAGCTGTGGAAGAACAGGACCCCCGAAATACCTGCTGTCTTCTCCTGCCTTTCCACTCTGCAAATCTTTAACTAAATCCTATCATTTAAATAAGTGTAACATTAACATGCCACCACCATGTACCTTACTCTTCTGGTATCCTCACTAGGTCCATTTAACTTATAGTATTCTCTGATTTGAGAACCAATTATTGCTTTGTGTTTGCACTTCAACATGATTGAGCCCTACTCATAAGCATTTAAGATAATAATTGCATACTTGAATAAATTGTGAGAGACAATTCAAGCACAAATACTTTTCTTCAGTTCACGTAAAATCTAATTTTATTTTGGCTGTTATTTGGAAAAGTAGATACAGCATTGGGGACAATAGGAATTACCAAAAGACAAGAAGAATTCAAGTCTCTGTCTAAAAATTTCAGGACCCAACTCAAATTGTTATGCCTGTGTCTCCTCCTGTCTGAACCAACTCTCTACTGATGGCATAAAACAATCATATGAAGCTCATGAAGTAACATAACATTCACAAGATGCCAGCATTACTGAACCTAAACCAGAACCTACATAATTTGTCTTCAAATATCACAATAACAATCAAGTCCGTAATATTTGTCTGGGGAAAAAAATACATTAGTAGGTCCAGTTTTGCCCTGCATAAATGCTGGTTTACATAAATGGGACACAAGCTTTCCAGAGAGGTCATGGCAGAAACATTTGTGTTCATGCATCATTGTTTCAAATCCATTCCTAGTAGCATCACAGCTAATTACTTGCACTCTTCAACAGAAATACCATGAAGAGTTACACTGTTTCATTTGCTGTTGTTGTTTCCTTAAAGCAAAGGCATTAACAAATCATGGATATTTTGATTCATGTAAATCTAAAACGATGATGATGAGACAATTAAGGTGATGCAGATTGTTAAATTAACCTGTCTCAGCAGCCCATGAGAAAGGAAATGTAGGCTATCAAAATCAGCTTTAATTGTTTCAAGTGGATGAAAAACAGCAACTCAGAACTGATCATATAGCTCACAGTTAATGTGTGTCACACCTGCAATGAAGTGCTGAAGACCCAAAAAAAAATTCCATAACAATTGTTTAAAAATATGGGGTTTATACCACATTTTAGCATCTTAGAAATGCCAGATCAGAATCTGTATCTCTCAGTGCCTTATTTCACTGAACACTCCACTATTTTTGGAGAACGGGAGAATATTTTCTTAATCTACAGCATCTCAGGAAACTAAACCATGAAAAATCGCATGGGAAAGCGTAACTGTGCCCCCTGGTGTGCATTAGTAACAGCATCGTATAACAGGTCTCGCATGCTTTTATGCTGGCTTACTTTTCAGTTTTTGAAACTTTTCATGGAATTTGCTAACTCCGGGAATATTTCCATACTGAGTAGCAGAAATCTGACAGATATGAGACAGCAGAGGGAGATACACCGTAGGCCAACTCTCCCAGCCCTACTGCTCACGAGCACTGTTTACCCATGACACCCTCCAACACTGCTCACAGGCACAGGAAATTTAAAAGTTGAATTCAAGTTGAAGAGAAGAAGAAAGTACAGTATGCCTATAGCACATGACTCATTCAATGTCTCTACCCCCAGGCCAGCAATGCTGGGGAATTCTGCCACAGGCGGTGTTTAGCGCATTCTTTAATATGCTTAGCATAAGCTTTTTTTTTTGAGTTTCTTTTTTCTGTTTCTTAAATAGAGTATCTGAAACTGAGATATTTTATATTTTTTAATTAACAACAACCATTAGGAAAAGTCTCCAAAACCCCAGAGTCATTCTAAGTAACAAGGAGTAGTTGCAGTGACAGCCTTTTATAACACAGGGCAATAAGGTAAAGTTGGGTGCTACCTGAACATGGCACTGGCTGCAGTATTCTGCTCTGCCCACAGGCAGATGTATTCCCCAGAATAGAGGTAGTGATGATCCTCAGACAAATTTTTTCCCATTTCAGAGTCACACAACTAGAAACTACTTAGATTAAGTCACTAGTGAATGCCACAGATTATCCCTGCTTTTAAACAGGGATCTCTGCTTTTAAACAGCTGATTTTGAAGGATCGCATGGAAGAGCAGAGCGCATGAAAGTATGGTTGGGTACTACAGCAGACTTCTTTTTTCTCTTAGTAAACAAGATAGATTTCCTTCTTTCACAATAATAATGAGGAGGAAGGATTTCTAATGTAGAAAATATGACAACGGCATGAAAATCACACACCTAGTACCAAGCAGAAAAAAAAAATAAGGAAGGTTTTGGTGTGCAAAGCAGGAAATAGTTTTCTCTGTTTCCTCCACTCCCCACCACCACAGATTTATATTCTTGGTATGAAACCATGCACGCTGCTTCAGGAGTTTTATCTGAGACGTACAGACCCACAGAAACATGAGTTAACCGTGCCAGATAGGTTGGTTTCAGGGCTTACCCCAGGCTGCTTTCAAGCTCCTCCGGTTTCACTTTCCCCCTTTCATGCCGAGCAACCTTTACAGAGTAGAGAAGAACCTAGAAGGAGAAAATCCCTGAAGCTTACAGAGGAAAAAAATCAACAAGATGGCAAGACTTAGATCTGCAGAGGAGCAGACAGAGCCTTATTGCCAGAAATGGAGGAGTTTGTGAGAGGTTTCAGTCACCCTATATATCAGGAAAGATAGGCTTCTTTACTGTCTAAAACCCATTCACTCCAATTACTACAAACAAATGTCATTTTAAGAATTTGTACAGGGATGGATAGCATTTTTCTAATCAGATCTTGAAATCTTGTGTTTTTTTTCCATGTTGATTCAAGAACTAACAGAGGCTTCTGTGTAAAACATCAGGTATTCACATGTATTATTCAGAAGACTCAAGAAATCTTACTGAACTGCTATACTGGAATCCAGGTAAATTGGTATTGAACTATCCCAAGAGGAGCTTACAGCCCTACTGCAAGGTGTGACGGAGAGAGCTTTAGCATATTGAAAAAAACTTTTAAAATCCCATTCTTGTACTGTTTGCAGAAAAAAGAAATACAAATTACTCCCTGCAGCCAGAATCAGTTCTGATAAGAGTTTTATTTAGCTAAGCATAACGTAAGATGGAATAGCCTTCTTTCCATATAATTTGCTATTTCTCCCCATTCTCCCACCATCCCAAAAATCCATTTTTAAGTGAATGAAGAGAAATAGTTTTCCCTTGAATTAGATCATATTTAAAAAAAATCATCACTACAATTCTGTGAAGTGGGACTGCTCATCTCTCGGGGAGAAGTTCTTGTGAGAACTAAAATTGTGAAACTGTTCAGCTCTCAGGTGACATCTTCACTCAAATCGCTGTTCTTTAAAAAATGAAAATTCCCTATCTTCAGAAAATTCAGTTTTTAAAAGACACATTCAAGGACGCTCTATCCCCTGTTGTCACGTTAACCCTCCTTTATTCCAGAGACTTCAGTTCCCAACACATGCCACCCCCCTTGTCTCAACTCTGCTGTTTTCAGTCATTAATGATAGCAGTGTTAATTACGCTTTGAAAAGAGATGAATGATGCATCTGCATGGGTTTTGAAATTGTATTAGCTGGAAAGTGATCCTTCTCACCTGACACCTTGCTGGGTCTAGGTTGAAGATGAATGATCTTTTGTATCAGACAAGGAACAACAGCTGGCAGTTTTCCACCATATCCTGTGACTCCTCTCTTCCTTATGAGGGTAAGGATACACTTGTTATACCCCACAAGTCTTTGCTCTTTATTTACCCCTGGAGGCTGATCTTTTCAGTTTTACCTTCCCTAGAAGAGCTGTAAATTGAGATAAACAGCGTACCTGTTACACAAAACAAATCCTACTCTCACTTTCCTTTAAAGCTAAACCCCCTCTTAAAATGCAAGCAGAGACACAGCCACCTGCTCTCTTTTCTCTGAGATGAAGAAAACAAATCAGCTCAAAAATACATAAGCTGATCAGACATTCCGGGACATTCATTGTATGAAAAGAGGGCAGGAAACGGTAGCAAAATGGCTGTCTGATTCCTGGTATGCCTTAAATGCAGAACAGTCTTGTCAGGTTGTCAGTGGCTGTAGGGGGAAGATGAGATCCTCTCCTTCAAAACAAGGAAAATGGATGTCTCAGAAACAGCACATTTTAAGGGCAAAGCTATATGGTAATTTTAGCTAGGTGCATATTTTAAGGTAAGCCAACAATGCTGAAATGTTATACTTGATAACTCGACCATATTCATAGAATCACAGAATCATTAAGGTTGGAAAAGACCACTAAGATTATCAAGTCCAACCTTCAGCATCATACCACTAAAACTATGTCTTTAATGCCACATCTACACACTTGTCAAACACCTCCAGGAATGGCGATACCACCACCACCTCTATGGGCTTATTGTAGGGGTCACCGCTATTTCTGGATAAAATTTTTCCTTATGTCCAACCTGAACCCCTCCCCCAGCATAATTTAAGGCCATTACCTCTTGTCACAGCATATCTATATTCCAGCATGCAAGTTACGTTGAAACACCTTCTAATCCAAAAATACTTATCTTTGTTCTCTCAGGACTTCTCTCCTTCTTATTGGTCTCCATGTTTAAAATCTAATTGGCAAAACAAAAGGAGTTTTCCCCATGCTACAGCTTGCACCATACAGACTGCCAGCTCAAGAGGAGCCAGAGAATGAACACCACCACAGATGTACACAGTTTAACAAAACTTCCAGAAGCCTAGGCACATCGACAAGAAGAAACATGGAATAAATCTGTCTCAAAGAAGTTTCAGAGTGGTGAAAAGAAGAACAAATTCAGCTTCATTACGCTGTTCCACAGGCAGTGATTCACATTTGCCCACGGTATGTATGCCCATGGCAACCTATACACCTATGAGAAACATGTTTAATCACTTCCACTCACTTCGGAATCTCTTTAGCACTTGCTGTATTCTTTTTTAATAACTGGATATTCTCCTTTCCCCTACTTGTATGCTGATCTGAGGTGCAGCACAGACTATGTCTTTCCTCAGATAACATTTTGAGACATACTCACTTTAACTGATTTTTTTTCTGTCCGCTGGTAAAAATTCCCTTTGAAGTCTCTCTGTAGGTCTAAAGTCGTCAGACCTACAGATCATTACATCGCATGTTCTACAGTACCTTTAAACAATCGGAGCTTTCTCACATCTTCTCTTCCTCTGTAGGTACATTCTTACAACCATCCATAGACAGCTCTGTGCTTCTCTCAAAATATAACTTCCATGGAAAAGCAAGCTTCAAAATGGATTAAAAAAAAAATAGGATCTCTGAAAACTGACTTTTCTCTTTTGATGAGAAGGCAAATACTTTTTACTACGTTGTCTCCAGGCTTTCTCGAGTGAAACTACATCAGGGAGCCAGCTGTAGCCTCTGGGAGCAGCCCTGGCTGGTTTTCCCACAGGCCCAGCATGGCACCACAGCAGGGCTGCTCACCCGGGCCAGCAGCGCATTGCTTTCAAGAGGCAAAGCAAATGTCTGCAATCAGCGTGTTTGATAGATGTCTGAAACAGCATTACTAAAGTAAAAGGATGGGAACACTGGTAGAAAGAAAGGTCAAGGCACACTAACGTGTCTTAGAGAGACAAGCACAAAAGACAGGTTTGCCGTCCCTTTTTCTTAATGCCTTGTTAATGAGGGTGGAAGAGGTAATGATAATGTTTGAAGTTTAAATAAAATCGGGTAATACTTGGTGAAATAGCGGGTGTGAAGGTTTTGCTTATTCTTCCTCCATGATAAAACACGTTCAAAGTCAAAAGCCTTTTGTAAGACAACTTCATTAATGCTCAAAAGATTTAAAAAACATGCATTTTTTTCTAGCAACTACAAAGGTAGTAACCCTGAGCTCCTGAGCATCACGTTATGCTACTTGATAACAACTCCCTGTGGAAAACACATTAAACAATATTAGCATAGAGTTTCCCACTTCAGAGAATAGAATCTCCTCATGGTGACTGGAGCAAGCAAGTAAGAAAAATGATGTCTCAGAAGGTGACCTCTGAACAGTTTTATAGAGAGGCAATAATATAAACCTATTCTCCCAAAACAGAATATTACAAGAATTGCAGTAACAGGCTAAAGACGATTAGTTCAATTGCCCTATAGCAAGGAGAACATATTTTGTTTAAGAAACTAAGAATTAAGAAATATGATTACATTAAGCAGAATTCAGTCCTGTACGACCTTTCCCATTGACAACGCAGCATGAGTAATCTACAGAAACACTAGTCTTGTCATACCAAGCGCTGCAAAGCAACATTAATGCTGTAGACCTTCAAGGCTCCCTAATGATAAATGGTAACATTGCAGTGCACTAGTTAGCATGCAGAGTGCCAAAATCCCTTGAGAGACAAAATATTCCCACAAATGCATATCACTCATTACAGCTTTGTAAAGTAAACACAACAGATTTCTTGCAAACAAGCTGAGCAATTGAAGGTAGTCTTCAATTTTATTCAGTAATGGAGCTGTTTTTTTTTTTTAGAACAGTAAGAGTACAAATCTGTAGAGGTTTTAGCCAACAAAAAGCTGCTTCCATAGTCTATAGAAATGCTAAAATTGTAGGCTTTAAGAATTTATAAAAGTTGAAGCTCAAAAATAGGCAAACTTTTTTTTTTTACATTAAGAAATAGGTCTTGCCATTTCATAATTTATGTTTAAAGGCTTCATCTGATTTTGCACACTTAAAAGTAA
>JANHGO010001375.1:0-14935 GCA_024606505.1 Aquila spilogaster
CTTTTTGTGCTTGAGTTTTGCCAGGAGCACCTTGCTCATCTGTGCCAGCCTCTTGGCATTTTTGCATTACTTCCTGCGCATTGGGATGGACCGCTGTTGGGACTGCAGGTGATCCTTTTATATTAGACAGCTTTCTTGGCCCCTCTTTCCTCCAGGGCCTATTCCCATGGGACTCTTCCAAGCATATCCTTCTTCTCTGGAAGAGGCCAAAGTCTGCTCTCCTGAAGTCCAGGGTGGTGATCCTGCTTTTTGCCCTGCTCCCTCCTCTCAGGATCCCAAACTCCACCATCTCATTGTCACTGCAGCCAAGGTTACCTTTGACCTGTACATCCCCAACAAGCCCTTCCTTGTTTGTGAGCGTGAGGTCCAGCAGAGCATCTGTCCTTGTTGGATCCTCTATCAGCTGGGTACCTTTATCCTGTTGTCCCCTCTATCCCAGCACATTTCCTGTATATAGCAACGGAATGAATGAGTCCCTTAGTTTAGAGGAAAACTACAGTGCAGAAATTGATCATTAATTCCAAAATAATATTGTTGCTTGATAGACTCAGACTGAAACTCCTCTGCCTTGTCTCCAACAATATACCAATTTATGGGCTAAGAAGCCACAGAGAGTAATGTAAGTAGTTACTAAGTTCAGGAACAAAGAATATCTGGTAACCTATGGATTACAGTTTTGGTTTTGCTTGACCTGGGTATCTTGAAAGGAATAAGCAATACTTGAAGATTTTCTGGGACTGTAAACTGTTGATACATATGTTCCCCATATGTATTTGATATTTACTGATGTATAAGATCATACTGCAAGCTTACCCTCATTTGATGCACTTGCAGGGTAATTCTTAGCACTATGGGCACGTTTCCTGAATTCTGCAGGAATTTGAATGGTGGAAGTTTCAGACATTTAAAACGTCTGAAATCTCCTGTCATCACACCCAGTCCAGAAGCATATCCATACAGACATAGCAGAAATAATAAGTAATATGATTTCATAAGCCTAATTTCCCCCCAAAGCTGTGCTGCAATCAGAACAAAACAAACCCATTAACACAAAACCAACCAAACACAAAGGTTTAACTCATATGAAAATACAGAACATCAGGAAACAAATTATTTATCAAATGGGAGAGCTGGCTGCACATGCATATAAAAAATTCTTGCAAAACTGAGATTAAATTTTGCCACTTTAGACAAACACCATCCAGTTGCCTTTTATAAAGATAATGATACTATCCCTGGAGAGAATAGTTCAAGGTTGATACTGATATATTAAATAACTCTGCAGTGTGTTAGAAGCTGCAGAGTGCGAAGACTCCTGCTGTCTTTTGGTTACACAACTCTCATCACTGGGGTGGAAAGCTCCTCTGTTTTCACCATGATTAATAAAGAAAATATTGTTCCCTTGCACCTTTTACTAAGTATATGTCAATGGCCTAATATAAAAGGCCACTGATTTACAGTCAAAAGCTGAAAAAAAAAAAAAAAAATTAAGTTTCTTGGCTTACTCAAGTAGAGCATCAGAAGAGTGAGTCAGCATACTTCTCAGTGTGGAAACGGAGAAATTACATGGTGGATTTTAAAATCTTTCCCAGATTATAAAAGACTTGTCTCTTATCTTGATATTTCTACTGAATTCAATCTTTGAGTTCAAACATCTCACGTGCTTCTCAGTCAATGAAGCACTACCAACAAAACTGTATTGTACCTAATTTTGCTTTTATGCTGTAGTTCAGATATACCATAATTTAGCTCAGGTTCTTTCAGATTTCTTTAATCTAATTAAAAACAGATCTCTGAATAGAACTAATTCAAACCTGGCAAAAAAGTGGTGGCTGAGCCCTATTTTAATGGCATTCAAGGTTACAGTCATATAGATCTTTGGATCAAAGAGCCCAGAAAAAGTAGAAATCCTCTTGCCAAATCATTAATAAATTTCTAAGAAGACAAGGGAGTTACTTTTCCTGTAGACAGATCATGTTACTTTTGCTTTGTATATTCATCTATAAACAGAAATTGCTACATGTCAAAAGATAAACAGCTAGATAGACAGAATGTTGATACGATTTAAATTCCTATGTTCAAATGGAATTTTTGGGGGAGGTTTTTTGAGTGGTTGTATGTTTCTACTCTTCTAATAAGGCTTCTGATAAATCCATTATGCATTGACAAAAAAAAAGAAAGACAAGCTTTTGTTTCATACTTGGTACTTTTTCCTGGTTTACAAATTCTCACTTCAGATGAGACAGCTCACTTTAAACCCTGAAGACAAACAGAAACCTTAATTCTTTAAAAGGATGGAAACATAACTGCCCTTAGTCATTCTATCAATGTCACAGTTTAAAGAGTGACACTGGTAAACAATCAATCCCTCAACAGGGTTTTGGTAGTAGTTAACTGAACATTACAAAGACAATGGCCCAGTAGGCCATTGTCAGGTAGGACACAATTGTGCGCTTTCTTTTGGCAGATAGAAAGCCTAGTCTGTTCTCCAGTCCTCTTAGATATAAATCAGCATGCATATGCAGATATATAGCAGACCTTCATTCTTCTTGCCTAGGCCTAATACCTCCTAATAGGAGGTATTTCAGTTTTGAGGAAGAATAAGAGGAATGAGATGCAGTACCAGTTAAGAAATAATTATCATGGGTACTGGGCATAAATTGCATGGTTTACCCCATTCGTGCATGAGTATCTAATTAATTTACATGTGAGTGCCCAAGCAGTTCATGTTTGAGTCCCCAGTTAGTTCACATATGAGCACCCTACTAGTTCTTGCGTGTTTAATTAGTGCACGCACGGGTGCCCAGGTAATTTATGCATGAATGCCCACGTAACTTATGCATGAATGCCCAATTAGTTCATGCATGTGCACCCAATCAGTTAATATATGCGTTGGCCATAGATTGCAGGGTTTAGGTAGCCAGTCACAGGTGGGTCCAAAGGGCTCTGACACCAGTGTAAGCAAGTCACCATGTGCCAGAACTTCAGGCAGTCAGAGGAGCACGCAGCGCCTTGGCTCAGACATGTCCAGAAAGAGCATCAGCTTCTAGGGAAGGAGCCACATGAGGAGAAACATGCTGGGAGACACTAGAAAAAACTCATGGCAGGAGAAACTGCTGAAGAAACATGCAGCTGGAGCTGGAAAAGCAGGAGACTCTTGCTGAGCTTTTTCAGTTTTAAAAACTAATTACTCCAAATGAGGCAGAACAGCTGTGGACTCTGGGTCTCCTACGTCTTGGCTATTTCCTTAATCATTCTGCTCTAGTCTCTTTCACCAACTCATTCTTTCTCATACTGACACATCTTCCTGGTGAAAAATAAAAGTAAACATTTCAGCCTTACTTCTGGTATCTTCAACTACCATTAACAGTCAAGCAGGTGGAATATGGATCAGGGTAGCTAAAAAGTGATCACTCTACTTTTTAGTATGACAGTAAACTTCATGCTTTTTGGAAGACAAATACTGCAAATGTAATGCTATAGATCAATGTTTCATAGGAATAAGTTAATACAAAATGCTCTAGTAAAAAATCATCTACTAGTATAAATTTGAAATTGGTTTGTTGCATCCTTACTTCTAAACCAGCATCACGTAAAATGCAATCCTAATAATTTCAGCTGTGTTAAAGTCAGAATCTTAGTCACACAGCAAGCACACATACAGATATATAAATATGTACACAGACTTACTTAAATGCTTCCAGTCATTTTTGACAAAGCACACTCATAACATAATATATACATTAGTTAGCCAGCATCATGTAATTTATTCAAAATTGTAATTCACAACAATTTAAGAGGTCTTTGGTGTTTCCTTTATAAAGTTGCACAAACAAAAATGTCAGAGCACTAACAGCTCAGTGTTTCAGAAATGCAATTATGCCACATGCAGTGATTGCAAGCATGCCGCAGTATCATATTTCAGTCATGATGGACTCTGCAATATGCTATCAAATACTTAACCACTGGTTGCCCATGTACTTCCTATTCGGGGAATCTCTCTAGTGTGCTAATTAGTTCAGAATGTAGCTGCCAAAATAAAATGACATAAAAGAGACTAATGCATCATAAATATCCCACCTGAGTAAAATAAAAGAACATCTGTTAAAGAGCTTCAAACATTCATTTGCTTATTGTGGGAAAACAAAGTAATGAATAAAAAGGAAAAAGCAAAAAGGTAAAAAAGCAGGGAATAAATGTCCATTTCTTCCTCTTTTCTAGAACTGGATTAATTCATTCTGCTTGATGGCTTCTTTTTTCTATGTAGCAGGTCCAAATATGGGCTTATTTGCACACAGCAGTAGCAATAGAGTCTGGGCTTTTGGTGAAAGACATGAGGAAAAAGGATGGTATTTCTCCCTGAGCTTCATCACCTGTGGTCATTACAGAGAGTGGAAAAAAGTTTCTCATCTCAGCATATAAGGGTAAAAAAAACCCAAAGCCAAAAGATGGCTGTCCTGGCTGAAACATCAATAGTACAGATTTACATCAGTGCTTACTCATCCAACCTGAGGAGGACAGATGCCCTGTCTTATATTACAGCTGTCTGAAATATCTACTCCACAGGGCACAAGTGGGACTATGGAATTTCCATGTAAAAATTAGTAAAATACACTGAGCAAAATTAGCAGGTTTAGGGCCACAATTGGTAAAGCACTTAAGGATCCTGCTGGATGTCGACATACAATGCATTTCTGAGTAATTACAACATTTCTAATTTTCTAACAACAGATCGCTTTAAAATGAATGATAAGCAGCACTTTTGATGTCAAGTGTTTTGTAGCATTTTTGTTTATTATTGAATACCTTCATTGAGATGGCAGCTTTTTAAAGGCGGCTGAAATGCTTCCTACTAGTAACAGTCTCAATCTAAAGAAGAACATTCTATTGTTAAAGCAAAATAATAAAATATTAAAATAAAAGTCTTCCTAGATATATGCTAAGCAGAATAAATGACAAATGCATTTCTTGTGTCATACTAAATCTCTTTAACATGGTCTCTTCTGTCTCTCTCATTCAAACAATGATCTGATTTAAAGTGAGGCATTTCTATGGAAAAAATACCCAATATTAAAAATTTTGTGGCAGTTTGTTACTCAGCCATCATGGAAAGAGTACATGTTGCAGGCTGGCTTGGGGAATTTTACTTAATTTATTGTCAATTAACACAAAATTCTAATCACTGATTTGGGTATTGAGAAAAAGAAAACATGAACAATTAAATGAAGACTTAAGTAAATGCCTTTCCTCCCTCTTTCCCATGCTCAACTTCAGTCAAACACTTTTCCTCCCCCTTTCTAGTCTCAAATTCCCTTGTTTTCACCACGTTACACTTCATCCCAATTCTTTCAGTGAGGAGACGTGTGGTGCAGGAGGTTGGGGCTGTCTGTGTAATGGTTCTGTTCTGCCAGTCCTTGCTGCTTACTCATCATCTTCTGCTTCAGCGTGGGTCCTTCAAGTGCTGCAGTCCCTTCAGCGGTGTTCCTGCCCCAGCGTGGGTCATCTGCAGGCCACAGTTCTTCAGGGGTGTCCTTGCCCTGACGTGGGTCCTGCATGGGTCACAGCCCCTCAGAGGTACCTCTTCTTGACCTCATTCCAAGCGGTCTTCAGCCATGCCCTCAGCACTGTCTCCTTGCATATTTCTCCTCCCCTAAGGACTGCCACGGTTTCTTGAATATGTCTGAACAGAGATTCTACGTGCACCTCTCTGACCAGTTGAAGTTTTGGCACGGGGAGGGTGGGGGGGGTTACAGTGGTTTCAGAGCCAGCTGGACCCTGGCTGGGACTGGCACAGGGCAGTTTCATGGCCTCCTTCCACATAGACACCCCTGCAGCCCCCTGCTAGCAAAACTCCGTAATTTATGCCCAATAAAGTATCTGAAGATCCTCTATTTTTTTTTTTTTCTTTCTCCAACATCACAGAAATTGTATGCATAAGCTCATGAACAACATATCAAGAAAAAATTCAAGAAGTTCTATTTCTTATACAGATGTTGTGGTCAACCCACCACAGATGTTTATCTTACAATTAATCCTAACATTATAAATCAGTTTAGAAAGAGCGGCATGAGTGATAAATCCAAAGTTGTGTATATAAATAAGGAATTTGAAGTACTCAAATATAAATTAAACCTATAAATATAAAAAAAAAAATGCCAGCCCATTCCAGATCAGCTTAATTCATAAAGACTTCCTCATCTCAATTCATCAACAAGCCTAGAAAAAGCACTAAATATTTTTGCCACACACTCTGAACACATTTTCTAAAAACATTTCTGATAAACTTTCATTGTATAGCATTTTCAGGCCAGTAACTTCATAGTCCTCCCAAATGTCAAGTGTATTTTTTTCCAGCACTGTCGGGGGAGAAAAAAAAAAAAAAAAAGAAAAAAAAAGAAAAAAAATCACTATTTTACCAGAGCAATTATGAAAAACAGAGAAAAGAAAGTTAAAAAAAGGAAAACATACTACAGTTCTACTGTATACCAATTCAAAATTAGGAAGACATCAGGGTCCTACAAGAAGTAATGTGTCACATTGAGTATTGACTCTTTCGGAGCTCCTAAGGATAAAAAGTAATATTCTAGCAACTTCTATTGTGCATGCCATTCATAAAACTAGTCTGCTTGGTTTTGATTTTTTCTTTGGCTAGGCTTACAGTTTGTTTTTAAACACTGTTATCTTCTAATTATTTTTTTTATCAGTACTGGCGTGTAGCCCAGATGATAGGCAATGCTGATATTTTCCCTTTTTCTCCATTTACTTTAGGATGTTGACTAACAGAGGTAGGAAAACATTTCTCTTTATTTGCCAAAATTCATTGCTGCTATTTCAAAATAGTTCGATGCATTCAAGTCATAGTGATGCAACACATACCTAACAATCTGATGGTGTATTTTTTAACTTAATAATGGAAGCATGACAATTGGCAGAATAATTGTGAAGTTATTAAGGATCAATGGATCCATTTACTGAGAGGAAATGAGAAAATAATTCCAGTTCCTCTGATAAGGCTTTTAAAATAATCATACTCGCATAGGAACGGATTCATTTACACCAACAGTTTGGAAGCAATGGGATTTCTGACAAATGCTGTGCCCTGTTTAGTTTTGATTACTAATGGTTACAACTGCTTGCAAAGAAGTGCACACCACGGTCTCAGAGATAAGAAAGAGAAAATACGGCACAGGGGAAAAAAGCAAGGGTTAATAACACTCTTCCATCTGAAAGCAAAGTTATTGCTAGCAATAGCTAATTACAAAATTGTCACGACACAGCTGGAGCTCCTTGGCTGACAAAGTTAAACAGAGCAGTCCCAGAAGAAATAAAGGGAAGAATTTCTGACAAAGATATGCCTGCAGTGAACAAGTCTAAGAGGAATTATAAACCTACAAGGAAAGATGCTTGAACAAAAGATGCTGCTGCTTTGTATTTCGGACTACAGGCAGGCTGTGACAAAGGTGCTAAGCAAGTTATGTGCTGAAGCCAATGAGATTTCTCACGTGTCTAAATCCAGGCTGGCACAAATTACCTTAGTGAATCAAAGTCCTAACCACAATACAGTGTCCCAAACAGGCTCTAGCAAACTCAGGACCCCATAGCGTTCTTGTTTAACTGGCAAGGGAGTGTGAGAAGTGTACCTGTGTTGCATCGTGAAAGGACTGACTTCTATTTAGGAAGAAAAGGAATAACCGAAATTTTTATTACATTATCCCGGCTAAAAAAAAAAGGCAGCTCTTGTTGCATTTCTAAGAGTTCATAAGGCTTGGTGGGCTGGTCATGAGGGACAAGCATGCTTCATTATGCAGCCCCAAACCATTATAGCTTTTGAGATCACCATCAACAGAACACCTTTGAAATTCACATTTATGGCTACCACAGCCTTATGATGGCCTTTTTCATCTGTCTCAATAATTCTTTTAACAAACAAGCAAATTCTATGGACTAGAGACTATTTCCCCATAATGTTTTCTCATGTATTGTTTATACTATATATTTTATGATTTGCAACGTTATTAGAGGCCTCAACAATCATTTGGTAGTGTCTACAACATAATTGAATACAGTTTTATTATCCCAGTGAGTAGGTATAAATATTTAATTCTTATGTACCACATGACAGTGGGAATTGTTTCAGCCAATAAATCTTTTTGTTGTTCCACTTTTGCAATATGTACTTTCTGTTGAGACACAAGTGCTTGTACAAAACACTCTCAGATACTTCACTGAAAATAAAGTATTTGGCAAGTGATTTTTATTTAAAACTTTGCCTCTTCTTCCCATATATAATAGCAACCAAAAATGGGGGGTGGGGTGGTGCGTTTTATCCTTCTTCAATGAATCCAAGAAAACAGAGACTTAGATCAACCAAAGGAGAGGAGAAAAAGAAAAAGAAAAAAAAAAAAAAGAAAAAGCGAGCAATGGAATAAATACGTATTAGTTTAACCCTGTTATTTCCAGGACTCATCTTCCTTTCATTTCCCAGGTAACACTGAGCAAAAGCAAAAGTGTCACTGAGGAGGAAAGTTGTTCACCTTATTTCTAGGGACAGAAACCTAACCTGGCCTACGAAACTGAGGGAATGTACGTGCAGCTGATGGCTATTAACAACCGCGACGTGGAGACAACACATCACACTGGTGGACAGGCCCAGAACACTATTTGGGGACACACACACACACAAACAACAAACACCTTCCCCCAACCCCATGATTTTATAAAAGCTTCAATAACACAGATAGTAAACCTCAAATCAGCTAGTTTCAGAACACTAACAGGGATTTTAATATGCTGAACACAGTGTTATTTGCTGGTGCTTCAAGACAACAGATAATTTGGCAGAGGTAGTTTTGTTATGCAAAGAAACAAAAAACTACCATGAGGGATCCCGAGACTGTTTTTAACTGCAGCAAGAAAGCAACATCCAGTCTCAGGTGGGCATTTATCTTCATAGAGAAAGCAGTGACTTGAGAATAGGAGAGCTGGGGATTTTGTTTTTAAGAAATTAAATATTCTGTACATAAAGAAAAGGAGACTAGAGATTTTCCTCTCAATTTTTAAAAGCAAAAATAACACTGTCTCCAATAAATGTTATAGGATTCCTAATTTTAGTAAAAAAAAAATAAAATAGAGATAGTAGAAAGTTTTACAAAGTTCTATTAATTTAAGTCTGTATATAAACTGAAGAAATTCACCAAGTCTTTTGATATGCTAACAACCAGATTTCCTCTGCCAGATGGGGGTATCCAGAGAGACTTAGTCCCTACTGTTATTGTTTATACAGCAAATTATTGTTCTGTTGTCCTAGGGAATATGAAAGTGGGAGTTCAAGGTAAAGCCTAATCTAGATGAAACTTCTCACAAAATTAACAACTCTAATTTGTTTATGTTCAAACCCAACATGGAATCAGAATAAGTACTCTTGTAATTCAACTCAGATTTTCACAGCAGTACTGCCAGTGTGGTTTTTGACTGAGAGAGAAAGATGAACTGTTTTGCCTGGGGTTTGTTTTTTGGTTTTGGGGGTGTTTTGTTTTGTTTTTTTTTAATTTTCAATCCAATGAGCAAATGCAATGAATTTACTAGTCTTTTGTATCGAGAAAGGTGAAAGTATGATGGACTGCAAACAGACAAGACAAAATGAGGCAGGATGCTAAAACTCACTAATCACCAGTAAAATAACCATATTGTATCTTAGGATTCTTATTCAAAACAAACAAAATAACAAATCTGCATCACTGGTACTTAAATATCTGAATAAGATTCCTAAGGGAAGAAATTTTACTTCTTTTTCATTAAATTACAAGAAACATAGCATTATAGAAGAAAACCAGTCAAACTCAGAGCTCCAGGCAGTATAAACTCTTCCCCAGTATAATGGACGCCAGAACAATTCTGCCCGGCACAGTTACCTAACGCAGAAAGGTGCCCTACACTTCAGGGTATACCTTTATGTCCCAACTCATCCACAGTGGAGGCGGTAACAGAATATCTAAAGAACTTCAGTCTGAGGTGGTGCAGCATGAATCTGATCCAAATCAAAAGAATAAAAATTTGTTAATACACAATGATTCTTCGGAAGTCTGACTGACTTGGAAATAGTCTAATTTCTATTACAACATGCTATCTGGTATCACTAATGTTAATTTTATGGATTCATCTATGTGTACAATGTTTTGCAGATGTATTTTTATTAGTAGTCTCAACAGTCTGTCCAAAACCCAATGAACCTTCAGACTGCAGAACACAGGACTTCTTGAACAGATTAGCCTTCATGAGCTAAACAATATCAGAGAGATTTGTACCTTTATATAGGCTATCTTTTAGTTTGGACAGAGAACTTCATTTCAAAATGCTGTCAACCTAACAACACTTTTATGGACAATGTTCACTCTATATTCACTCTGTGAAATAGAACAAATAAGATAGACTAATTTTGTTTTACTTTAGCAAGGGAAAAAGAGCTGAGTAATAACTGTGTTATAACAATTATTAATGTGAGTATAAGAGATTACCATGAAGACAAAGGAATTAGATTTCCATCCAATTTGCTATATGCTAAAACCGCTATCACTTTGTTGAATTAAGTACAGAAAAACCAATTTGTACCACCAGGAATTTGGCCAAAGTTGTTTTCATGGCTTCATAAAAACTAAATGACAACATTCAATACTTTAGATGGCACTAGCAGCCACTTTGGAAAGTTACTCTCCTTATACCACACACTTTTCATCTAAATAAATGTTCTAAATAAATGGTCACTTTATAAGAGCTGGCTAGTTACACATTAACTCTTTCACTGTTCCCAAGACAACAAGCTGTAATAATCACAGGGAACTCCAAGCTCATGTTTGATCTTGGGATATCACTATGAAAAAGCTAATGTCAACAGGCCATAATAGCATTTAATCTGTCATCTTCTCTCTTGAAATCCCTGGCACATTATTCATCCCAGTAGGTCTTTGAAGGGAATTCTTTCTACTTGCTCTGATATTTACTAAAGGTTTTTCTCCTGAACGCTTAGTGTCATTTTATGGAAAATTCAGACAGATTCTACGCTTCAATGCCTTTTTCTTCCCCTTCTCTCACTCCACATTCTTATATTATAGAAAGCTATTAGCATCACTTTTCCTTTCTCTCTCTTTTTAAAGACTTGTTGATATTTAGAAAATTCCTCATTCTAAATAGTGGCTTTGCTTCTGCAAAAGTATTCTAAAACCTTTCAAACCTACAGACAGTCCTGCACTCCCCTCCTTAAAGCCAAAACCAGTGGTAAAACATCGCAGTTTCGGCAGCGTCTTTGCAGGGTTTTAGGTTTTTAGGTCTGAGGTCACTCACAGTGGCTAGGAGACTGAATCAAGAGGAAAAAAAGGATTGCTAATCTAATACAAAACACATGCACGTGCACATAGTTCTGCTCAGTTGTTCTGAGCATTCTTAAACTAACCTTTACAAACCTTTAAATATTTTTCAAAGCTAAAATCCACCTGAAGAGAGCATTGACATCTCCAGGCAATTTTGTTTTCAACTGAAAACTTCTTCTTCTCTTTTTTCTGTTTCTTTTTATTTTTTTACCTTTTTTTCCCACCTTGTCAAAACGAGCAATCTCACTTGTTACATCTGTTCTTCAGCATTTGGAAGGAGTAGGGCTAACAGACACCTGTGGCAAACATCTAAAGCTCAGGTCTGATCAACTGAATCAGATACATGGAAATCACTTGACACACTTTCTCCACATGTGTGCTTAAGATAACTTTAAGAGAAGCATTAAAACTTTTGAATATATAACTGGAACAAGCCTGTGAGCCTTCTGATGCTTACATATCACTGCTCACAGAGTTGACTGAATCCTATTTTACTCAATTGAGAGGCTCCCCTGTGATCCTTCCAAGAAGGCAAAAAGTGTGAGTCCAATGAGAAAGGTGATTGACAGATCTCCCTTTTTTGAATATTCACCTTATTCCCAAGTGCGTGACTTCATTCATAGTTTGGGAAGCAGGAGAAAATTTCTCATCTGATACACGCAACTGCCAAAACCAGACTTCCCTGGTATCACTCCTTATCTTTCCTTATATAATATGGGGGTTTGCTATATATCCTCTTTGAACATATAATAGAAGGTTCAATTGCTAGCACCAAACTATCCTTTAAAACAGGTGTAGAAATATCTTAACCATGTACTTCAGTTTCCAGACATTTTCTGCATTCCAAACCTAGTCAATAAGATGCTCTGAAAGACAGGTTTGCTCTTGGAGGCTTTTGCAGGAAACAGGTGAACAAAAATCTTTCCAGCAATAAGGAGCACGTACCAGGAAATAGAGGTGGAGCAGAGTTAAATACCTGGAAGCCTCAGTAGACCATATAGGCACCCTCCTAAATCTAAGTCCAATTCGATACAGCCTCGCTTCTCCTGTCTTCTCCATGACACTGATATTTTTAAGACACAACCAATGAGATGTTGATATGCTGTTTCCCTATGCCAGCATAGTTAAAATTTGACAAACAGCTTTTCAACTCATCCAGGAATAAGATTAATTATACCTTAATCTCAGCAGATTTATAGCAACTCAGTGAAGAAAAACTGAATAAAACCTCAATAAGCAAAAGAGGACAACCACAAGCTCTTTGCTGTTCAGAAAGACTTCTGAATATTTAGACACCAGTATGATGTCTTTTGTTTTTTCCTTTAGGAGCATAACATCTACACTGCCATCCTATTCAAGTCATAATACAAAGCAATCTTGCACCTCTATAGATGTTTGCGTGTGTATCATCATAAGTGGCAGTCACTATAAAGTGTCAGTCTAAGGCAAAGAGAGCTATAACAAAGTACTACTTTTGAACTAAACACTATGTTGTAGGTGATGGTAACACAAAACTTCTTTGTCTTATGTATTTGTGTCTATTTCTTGCTGTAATAATTAGGATAAGACAAATAAGTAATTTGCTTGTATTAGATAGACATTTACCAGAAAAAATTTACTTGTTTACAAGGAGAAATGAAACAGTAAGATATTCTCTACACTTTACACTCACGATAAGCAGCAAAAATGGAAACTGTATGGCGACAAAATTGTTTCATAAGAAAGAGAAATTGAACAGAAATTTGAAAATAACCATTATCTGAAAACAGAAAAGGAAGCCTAATGAAATAACATTACACAATTGAATTTGATTCTTTCAAAACCACCAAAAAAAGATAGATTGATTCCCATTTATAATTTGGATTTCCTGTAACCATGCCAAAAGATGTCAAAATCTATTACAATTGATGTTTGCCTCTTACTGTACGTTGCATTCTAAGACTGAGCGTTATGTATTTGTTGACAGTACAACAGAATTGTGAAGATGTATCTCTGCATGTACGTATACAATTGACAAACTAATGTTAAAATAATTGGTACCTAGTATTCATAAGAAGTATGAGCTGGATATCTCATCTGCCAGGAACAGCATAGCCCGTTTCCTGCATGAAGATAAGCAACAGGTGGAAAAGCAGAACACCTAGGTCCATTCATATCTCAGCCTCTCTGTAGAATCAATAGCACAGGCATCAGTTTGTGTGTAATTTAATTATATTGATCTGCAAACTTTCCACCTGGACACAATCTAAAACTAAGCAGTCCAGTGAGACCCAAATGGCCAATACGTGCTAATATTAATCAAGTTTAATTCTTAAGATAACATAGGTATGAGTGATGAATGAACCCAAAACCAGTCTGTGAGTCTCCTCAGCTAGTCAGAATGAAATGCTAGGTGCATCCCTTCTTCCTTAATTACTATCCCATCCTACCTTTGAAGCCAATTCCCACCCATTGCGTATTCCAAATCTAGAACAGATCATGATTTCTACAAACCAAGCCACTACTGCTGAGTGAAACAAGTAAGTCACAGAAGCAACTATCTTTGACAAGTAGGAAATGTAAACAGGCACTAAAATTTGCTTTTCCAGAAGTGCCCTGGTCAGGTTACAGTTTTCCACCTGTCCCCAAAGTCTCACAGAGCAGTGTTGCACTTCAGCTAGTAGTATCATAAAGAAAATGAAACTTTCTTTTCAACGTTACAGAAAACATATTTAGTCAACAAGTGACACCCTCAATAATGAAATAAGCTATCACTAATTTAAGAACCTACTTCAAAAACTGTCCTCTAGCTGCAAATTTCTTCCTTATAAAATTCAATTTTATCAAGCAGTTATAATCTTGGCAACATTATCTAACAAAGTATTTTGTGGTCTTCATTTATGTACACTTTTTAGGGAACATTAGAAAGGCAGATTTTTATAATTTGAAAAAAGATTTTAGATCATCTTAGACCTAAACACAGGAGTATTCTAAAAATCAAGATGCATCCAGGGAGTTCAATAAACCATACACAATCTTTTGGCACAAACATGACACTAATTTTTATTTTAAGGCTTTATGACAACATAAAGATAAATAAAAAACTAGCTTTCATCCTATTAGTGTTAATTAAAAAAAAGAAAAAAAAAAGGGGGGGGGGGGGAATCCAAACCAAAATAATCTCCGAGTACCTCAAAATGACTTCAAGGAGTCTTTCTTTTACCCTCATTTCTCAACAGCTGAATACAAGACATAATGCAAAGGATCAGTTTGACGCATAAGCACACTTCAGTGTATCATCTAAAATCTAACAGTGTGAGACACTACCATCTATAAACTTTCCAGAAGCTATGAGAATGGTAAACTTAGATGTAGGGCCAGACTATAAACATAATGGTTTAAATAAGGACATATTAAATATTTCAAAAGCTCCCTAATTTACCATTGCTTATATCCAGGTCTGTAGTTCAAGATAAACTCAATTACTTTAAAAAAAAAAAAAAAAAAAAAAAAAAAAAGCGGGGGGCAGTTTGGAACACCAAAATGGTGGGAGGATGTGGGATACACATCCCATCACAGATATTTTTGACCCG
>JANHGO010001375.1:14945-34639 GCA_024606505.1 Aquila spilogaster
TTTAAAAAAAAAAAAAAATAAAAAAAAAAAAAAAAAAAAAAAAAAAAAAAAAACGCGGCAGTGCATTTAAAGTCTGTTACCAAAGTAAATTAACCAAAAGGATTAAGTCCAAGTTCATTTCCTGGACATACCCTTTTAGCATAACTTCACTGCATTACAAAGTAGAATCTGTGCGTAAAATCTTGTTTAGGTCTAGTTCACAATTTCTTAGGTCAGAAAATACCATTAGATAATCCAGTTTGATCTCTCATATGCCAAAGACAAGCAGATAAGATGATAACTTTTTAAATTATTAATTTACTTTACTGTCAAATCTTCTCCACTTTGTTTCTGCCTCCAGATTCTGCAAGACTGGACTGCAACAGCAAGAAGATTTATGTTATGTTCTGTAACTGACTGTGATGGTTGCTTGATCAACTTCACTACTGATACAAAGCTGCAGATAACGCTAAATATCCTGGTAGTCGCTCTTCAGAGAGAAGAGGGCTGTACCTAACACATTTTACAGCAAGAAATAAACTGCACAGCATAATCAGTAGAGTTTGTTCCACAGTTTTGCTTAATATGGCAAAAGATAAACTAAATTTCAAATTTACTTCTAAAATACTGAAATTATTCAAAACTTGGCCTTGTCACCTCAGCTTTCACTTTGATGTACCAAAATAATTAATTTCATTCTCAAAGTTACTGGCTTGCTCTTTTCATGATGCACACATTATTAATTTAGTGGTGAAAAGACCCTAAAAAAAAAAAAAAAGAAAAAAAAAGAAAAAAAGAACTAGACTGAAAATTTTATTAAAAAAAAAGCACAGGAGGTTTAGAAGAAAGTCACCATTTTAGTGGAAACAATGGAATGCTAGCAAGAAAGTACTACTGAAGTAATCTAAACATCTAAACACTAAAGGAACTTACTAGACTACCAAGGAGAAGTTCTGCCATTGGAAAATGAACAAGTGCTATGGGAGAAAAAAGAAAGGTGAAGAAAGAGTCAGAATTACTAAAGGATCACATGAAGATGATCAGAATTTATCTGGATGTTCAAATTCTGAATAGGCAAGTTTATCCTTCCTTCTTCTGAAATTTCATAAAATATTGCTAATTCTTGTTTCAAGAACATCCACGTAAAACTACAAGTTAATCAGATTATTTAATATGGCCCTCTTCAGCTGGTAGATGACGCAAAAGAACCATTCCAGTTCTATGCTTTAATATTGAAAAGCAAACCTCCCACCCCATAAATGAGTATTAATGCTTAAGGGTCTTTCCACTCTGATAGTGTGTTTTAGGGCTAAGAATTATTTTTTAAGAAATCAAGACATTTTTACACTATTGCAAAACTAAAGATGTGGACTATATTTGAACTCCTGTCTTCTTTTGTGAGTACTGGTTATAAAAAATAGAGGAGAGACTACAAGTTTTTTTAAATAGGTGGTAAATGCAGAAATTCCCAGTTAGTGCTGTAAATATTGTGGCAGAAAATGCAGTTCAGAGAATTATTTATAGCAAAGTTTAGATATCAGCTACAAGCCATTTTCAGAAGCTGTCCTTATCTATATATCACACTTAGATGCTAGAATTCTTACAGCTAGGTATTTATGAAGGCAATTTAAAGAGTGGCTTGAATAATAGCACTAAGTGAAGATTTTGCACTGATAGAAGTACACCCTTTAACTAACTGCATTTGTCACAAGAATAACACAGTGATTTAACATAATCGGCTTTAAATTACAATGTTCCCACAGTACACGTAGATAAACCAGGACCATTAATTCAGATTTTCCAAAGTACCAGCCACCTGCATTCAGTTAAAAAAAAAAAAAAAAAAAAAAAAAAAAAGTCTAAAGAGATATTAAAATTGTGTTTCCCTAATTTAGCAATATAAAACTACGCAGTTAAAACCACCTTGACACAGATCTGAAATGAACCTTTAATACAAACAGCAAAATCCCCATCTCTGCAGTAATGACCTATTTGATGGATATTGCATCTACTCGTATCAGTTACATCATTAATAAGGTTTTCTATAAGCCTGTTCTGTTAATTTAAAAATACCAGGTAATATATTGGTGACTTTCTTCCTTTAGCTGTTTTTCATTTAGAAAACAAAATATATTATTATGAAAATCTTAAATTATAAATAGAAACAAACATTTATTTCAGGTTTTCAAACGTCAGTCAACACAGACCTAGTGTATCCAAGAAGAAATTAAAAAAAAAAAAAAACCAAAACCAAAACCCAACAAAAAAACATATTTATTTTTTGCATTTTACTACTAATAGATGGAGAACTATAGCTGTGACTTCGGGGAGACAGACCTTACTGACATGTATGCAGAAGTATTTTGATTCCCAGAAATCACTGGGGACATTTTCTGCCTATCCTAGCAAGAATTATTAGATAGTGTGCTAAGGAAGGAGAGCTCTGACAGCCTCTAAAGATGGTGTGTATTCTCCTACACACCTGATAAGCTGACAAAGGGTAGAATCAGAGTTCAGTCATCCTTCTTCAGAAGGCTAACCCTGAGGCTAGCAAAAGAAACTCCTAGTCTTTTGCACCCCTCAGTATTTTAGAAAACACAACATTGAACAGAAACCACTTCAACTTATCCCAAGTCCTTAATTTTACATTAATTTTTAGATACGCAATTAGCAGTAGCATTTAGCAGCACTTGTTTTGATGTAAAGTTTAAGAATTCAAAGAAAAAAACCCCACACTATTAAAATGCGGAAACAATTAACTTGACTGCTACCATTCAGTTTTAAAATCATAATATTGTCCAAACAGCAAAGAGATTCCAGAAGACTTGCTGGACAGGCAGCAGCATGTGGCAGCAATACTTCAATACACAGACCAACCCTTCCGAAACCTGAATGTGATATTCAAGGTTGCCAAGCGCAACTGAGTAAGAATTAGTTCAGCTATAGATCCTAAAAGTGATCCTAAAAGCACACAGAGACCACGGACTGAAGCAGCAGCATCTGCACAGGTAACCATCTCCAGTCAGGAAAATCCTGACACTCTTTCACGCAGGAGTGCAAACAGTGGAGGGGCTTGGCTAGGAAAACAATCTTGGGAAGACTGAGCAAAACCGTTGCACACTCACAGATCTTGTGATTTCCTCCCTCAAAGTAACAATAATCCCATGAAAGGGTCACTTTATGCACGTCAACAAGCAGCCCATCCTTCCACACAGCTTGGAAGGGAAGAGCGCTTTGTACCAGCCAGGGAAAAAGCAGAACAAAACGCGTCACATGACTCGCACAGATGGACAACTGCAGTTCCAAGAACCATTTATTTTGTTCATATAATATTTCTTTCAAAATAAAAGTATTCACTAATTTATGCTGCAATACATAGGATTTTTCCCCAGCTACAGACTCAATAACGTGTTTTTGTAAATGCAGCCTACCGTACAGGCTGATGTGGTCAGGCCTTCCTTGAGAGCTAGAGCTACTGCGATCGTGTCTATGTCCCCCGATCCAACTTCGAACTGTCCTCAGTCATCCCGGGGACTACTGGATTTTTTGTGCATTCTAATTATGACCTTAAATGACCTTATTATTGCCACCTGGCAACCTAGAAACCTTAGAGTGAATTAAAATAAAAAACAGGTGTGGCTTGTCAGATGATCAATAGCAGCTGCATAAAAACATTTATTTTCAAGCTTTTTTATTTCATTTGTGTTACTTCACAGTTTACCTTCTTGGAAAAGAATATATATCACTCAGAGGATATGAGAAAGACAGAAATACCTAGATACACAACAAACATTCACTTTTTTCTCTTATTTTGAAGTAGCTACTCCTATGATTTTTGTAGTCAGAAATTTAGTAAGGCCCATTAACTTTGCTTTTATACCATCTGAACACATCCTAGATGCTTTCTTTTACTGTTCTTGAATTTTATTTTTTATGTATTAAGGAATTATATGCTTAATTATAGAGAGTACCACAAGATCTTTCTGCCTAAAAATTTAATATTTTCAAACATTAAATCTATCTATTTGGACAGTGAGATGCACTAAATTCGTAGAATATACAAAATATTAAAATCTTTAACTACCCTATTGGATATGTAGCTTTCTAATATCCCCAAACCATCAAAACATAGAAAAGATATATTTTTTAGTTCTGAAAAGCCATCGCTAAACTAATTGCCTTGTTTTTTTCACCTTAACTGAACTAGAACTGTTTGCTAAAAGACAGAGCAGTCAGTAGCTGGCCCCAAAGTGACTAGAAAAGCACAACATCCATATTTAATAAGATGCTATAGCAGAAATATAGCATGCATTCTGTACTTCTATAGGAAAGCAATATTCATTATTCTACAGATTATTCCTTAATAAATATTTCAGAAACTTGAAGTGGAAAAAAAATTAGAATAGCACATACTGTGCTTTTGATAGTTTAAAAGCACTTTTGTTTTTTGACCTATGATGAATCCTTATGTTGTTTTCATTTCTGATGCATTTTAATGCCATTATGGGTTTGAAATTCATCTTTTGCTCAGTTTGAGGGGATGAAGATACTTGATGTTTTGTTAGTGTGCACAAACAAGTTAAAAGTCATCTTCCATTAGCTTATACAGAGAGCTGACACTTTTTTATTATTACTGTTCCAGATACTTCGGGTATCTCCACGTAAATATGACAATTTACTGAATGGTAGCAAGAACAAATTGCTAAGCATGCTCTCAGATTCCCCCTTCCGAAAGTCAAGGAAACTGACTGCTGGGCTGTTGTTGTTCTCACTTGCCTATGGTAATGTCAAAAGCAAAGAGCTAGTTGAGAAACACCCCCCCCCCCCCCGCCAAATTCCTCCAGTAGTGTGTTTTTTCAGTTGATTTGTGTAGCTGTGCAAGTATCCTTAAATTAATCGTAACAGACAGTGGATGGAGTTAATGCAGCTGCTCGTTAGTTCAGACGTAATTGTAAGTTAAGATATAGACAAACTGTGCATGCGAGCGTGTGGGCAGGGATTCGCGGGACCTTTTTAGGGTATATGGCCCAGGTACCATCTGTGGATAGGATGGGAATGTGTCATCAGTGTATGTGAACAGGACAGCCACAGGCGTCTGAGAGGGTCTTTGCCCAGAAACCGCTATCACTAAAGAGGAACTCAACAATTACGAAGTTTGGTTAAAGCAACCATCTGCCATCTAAACAGTAACCAAGGGATTAACAGACAATTTTAGCCAAACAAGGGAGTCTTCAACTTGAAAAGAAGTAGGTAAGAAGCACGAGAAGGGCTGCACTCCAGCTGCTGGGCTGACCTGGGAGAGACCTGCATCGCAGGGTGCACGGCTGAGCTGGGGTGGCACTTTCCCATGGCATGGGGGTCACTGGGGTGTAGGAAGCAGCATGGGTACACATAAAAGCAGAGCCCCCCCCACCTCCCACAGGAGAGGAACCACCGCTCCGAGGGGATGCTTGTAACACCCTCGGCTGTGAGAGGTGGGGTGTGTGTAATGGTGAAGCTGTGCGTGTGTAAGGGTGTGTGGAATTTTCTGACATTAGTTATAAAAGGGTGTTTAAAAATTTGTAGGTGTTTATTAATGTTTTGTAGGTGACGAGTGTTCTGGTTTCTCTGTTGTACTACTGGTATTGATCCTGAATGTATAGTTCACTGATTGTTAGTTAATTATGTTTTGTTAAATCAATAAACAGCGTTGATTCTGTTTGATTTAAAACATGTGAATTGAGCAATTTTTTGGCAAGTTTTTGTGTTCACAGATGTACATACATAGTAGGGAGGGGTATGAGAGCAATTTTAAATGGTGGAATAGGCAGAGCAGAAAAGTCCCCTATGGTTACAGTTCTGTTAATTCCGTATTTTGTCTCAATAAATTCGCTCCTTTAGTGTTACCAACCTTAGAAATTAAAATAAGAACTGGACACAGTACTCCAGCTGTGGCCTCACCGGTGGTGAGTAGATGGGAAGGATCACCTCCATCGACCGGCTGGCAACACTTGTCCTATTGCAGCCCAGGACACCACTAGCCTTCTACGCGGCAAGGGCACGTTGCTGGCTCATGTTCTAGTTGGTGTCTATCAGGACCCCCAGCGCCTTTTCTGCAAAGCTGCTTTCCACTCATCACCATCCTCCAGGTCCGGCTGTTCAGACAGTTTTCAATCCACACAATAAAGTACAACAAAGATCTTAGGCTGTTATACATTTGAAGATATTACCATGGGAGATATTCTCCCAAAGGCAAATGAAATAGAAAATAGGAATCATTGAGAACTGATGAGTAGCTTAAAAGATCAAACCAGGTGGGGTATTTTTGTTGGTCTCTTGGTTTTTTTTTTTTTAAGTGACACATAATATGGTAGAAGATTTGGGGATTCAAAAGGGATTAAAGGTCACAATATTACTGCAGTTTTGCTAAGAAGAGCATAACTAAATGTCTGGTTAGAACTGCAGACAAAATTGCAGAGGTGGACAGAATGTATTACTTGAACACTGGAACAGAGCAAAAATACAGGGTTACTATTTCCATTTTTTAAGTTACAAAAAGATTGCTGTTGAAGCAGTCAGAAATTTGATTTTAGATCCCTTCTAAAGGATGAAATAATTAATTATATAAACAAAGTTACACCTGAAGCCAGAAATAGATCCTGCGTCTCCAAAAAGAGCATTCAGTCTCTTAAGGAAGAAACACATTAAAGCCCAAGGCCAGAACCAGTCTCTGGGGGAGGGGGGAATTCATCTTCCTAGGATCAAAAAGTCTTGAAGTAGCTTACATTCAGGCAGGAGAAAGATTTTATCCTCACAGCCCCTGAGGCACATCAAACAGAAAAATGAGTTTTGTCCGCATGGAAAGTGTTTTGGAATATAAACTATTTCAGGACATTAAAGAACAAAACCAAACCAAACCCTGCCACAGGGTTGTACTCCAAACCACTTTTACATGGGATGACAAAAGTGTTTTGGAATCACATCATTGTCTCCCTTAACAGGTGAATGAGTAGACAGGGCTGTTAGCCAGTAGTGAGAGAGCGCACAGAAAATGAAGATACTGAATACGTGCTCTCATTTTAATGAGTTGTTAATTCATATCTCCTAGCCAGGGCCTTTTATTAGAGACTGTAAATCTCAGACAGACAAGGAGTCATGAGATTTTGAAATTGCCTTGTAAATTAGTTACTGGTAATGAAACCATTTAGTTTTCGAAGGGACAGGATTGTGAGGGCTTTCCACGTTGAAATAATTATTGAACATTACTGAACCAAATAATTAAACTGTGCTGTATAAAAACTCCCATAATAATATTCACACAATTTCCTTTTCTTCCTTTTTAAAATTCTACATTATGAGACTTGTTATTGATATGTGAAGGTAAAAATATGACTGCCACAGCCAACATTACATTCATTGTTTTAAGTTACATAAAAGATGTAGTACATGATGTATATGATTCAAGAGTGATTCATCTTCACCATATAATCTACCAAGAGTCTTATATTTCAGAGATCTTAAAAATATACCCAGATAAAGGGATTTTTAAAAACCTTAGGATAGTCATAGATTTTAAATTAAACTTTGAAGACGTGAAATAATAAAAAATTCAAAGTTATGTTGGATGCTTTATCAGAGCCATCTCAAATTAGACTGCAGGTTCCAAATAATATTTTCTGTATCAGTGCTGATAAAAGGGGACTATAAACATACAGCTTAATGTTGAGAGACTATTCTTTAGCTATTCTATCCTCATTCAGGTTTCTTTACCACTATTTTGAAAAAAAGGTGCTTTGGATTAGACTGAAATAGATTCCATTTTTTCTGATTATGTGTTTTCTTAAAAAAAAAAAAAAAAAAAAAAAGTAGTATGATTTGCCTATAAAGGAATTCCCAGGCTGATCTCAAAAATACATACGGGAAAGTCACAACTGGAATTAGCAGCATTTCCTTAATGTGACCCTTAGTTCCAGCTACATTGTTGATACCTACTTGTTGCTATGCCATGGGAGAACATTGTCTGGATCTGAACTACGCCTGGATTAGTTTTCCTGGAGACTTAAATTTCTGTATTGAAAAATCTAAAAAGAATCTGAAGTTAAATAAATGCTGAGTTCACAGTATCTTAAGTTTCTAAGCTCAAATGATTCAAAAGATCCGAACGCTGAATATGAAAAACCTCATTTTTAATACTCTCTGCTTAAATACATCAATTGGATACAAAATCCTCTCCCATCCCCCCTGTGCCACTTCGGGTGGGGGAGGAGGTAGAAGTTGGGAATGAAGAAGTGAAGTTGAGCCTGGGAAGAAAGGGGGCTGGGGTGAGGTATTTTTCTTTTTGTCTTTGTTTATCACCATCCAACTCCATTTTTAGTTGGCAATGAATGTAATTAATTTTCCCCAAGTTGAGTCTGTTTTGCCCGTCAGTATGTCCTGGTTTTGGCTGGGATAGAGTTAATTTTCTTCTTAGTAGCTGGTACAGTGTGCTTTGGATTTAGTGTGAGAAGAATGTTGATAACACACTGATGTTTTAGTTGTTGCTAAGTGGTGTTTATTCTAAGTTAAGGATTTTTCAGTTTCCCATGCTCTGCCAGCAAGCAGGTGCATAAGAAGCTGGGAGGGAGCATGGCCAGGACAGCTGACCCGAACTGGCCAAAGGAATATTCCATACCATGAGCCGTCACGCCCAGTATATAAACTGGGGGGAGTTGGCCAGGAGGGGCTGATCGCTGCTCGGGCATTGGTCAGTGGGTGGCGAGCAATTGCATTGTGCAATTTCTTTTTTTTTTATTTTATTATATTCCTTTTCATTACAATCATTATGTTTTATTATTATTGTTGTTGGCATTACATTTTATTTTACTTCAGTTATTAAATAATTCTTATCTCAACCCAGGAGTTTTACTTTTTTTTTTTTCCCTCCCAATTCTCTCTCTGATCCCACTGGGTGAGGGGGGAGTAAGCGAGCGACTGCATGGTGCCTAGTTGCTGGCTGGGCTTAAACCATGACACAGTAACTGATAAGTGATCTCCCTGTCTCCATTATGACCCATGAGCTTTTTTATCTTATTTTCTCCCCCTATTGCATTGAGGAGGGGGAGCAAGAGAGCGGCTGGGTGGGGCTCTGGCAGCCAGCAAAGGTCAACCCACCATAATCTGAAAGTTAAGAATTCAGTACCTGCATCCTAAATAAATTGTTACACATATTCAGTTGTCTTCTGTGTGAATATTCATTTTGCATATAATAGGAGAGTCATAAAACAATGATAAAAGAAACATACAGATCCTAACTACAAATTATCTGAGAAAGATCACGTAGAAAAAATGCCAGTCAGTTCAATGTCTTTGATAAACATTTGAGTTTGATCTTTTAATTCCAAAAATGCTCTCTCTTTAAGCGAAGAAAAGAAAAATAAACAAAAAACCAGCATTGAAAGAATCTAATTTTAGACAATTTTGCTCTAACACTCCTGGGGAAAAAAAATCTTTTCTGTCTGTACACAAATCCACTACTTCTCTGTAAAAGCATAATGAAAGCAGCTATCCTAACACAAAAAGACCCTCTCATCCTGTGAAATCTCTAACAAAAATAATCCTCCCCCCTAATATTTGAAGATAGCTTTTTGAGTATATAATAATACTCCAGTGAATTCCTGACATGGAAGCATGGCAAGGATTTCCCCATCTGTTAGCATGAGATAAGTTCTGATTTGATGTGATAAGAGGTTTTCTCATGTTCATAAAACAGAGGTTAGTGCTGTGTTCACAGCTTGAAACACAATTTCTAGATGTGAATTACCACAAATATTATTTACCTGTTTTCAGAGCCTCTGAGCTAGAAGTTGACATTTATATATGGAAAGACTACAATAAACAAATATGGAATAACTACAATAAATAAATTATTTCTACAGGTTAGAAAAATAATTCTGAAGGAGACTAAGTAATATGTAATTCCAGTTAAGGAACATTAAAAATAGTTTTTGTCATTTCATCCATTTATTTTTCCAGAAATGTTTTAATGAAGCTTTATGGTAAGTCTATGTTACAGAGTGTTTTTCTCAACTGAGTATTACTGTTTGAAGTTAATCTGATCTCCCACCTGCATATGGTTAATGCCCTGGAGGATCTTGATGCAAGAACTCAGGGATTTGATCTAACAGCAGATCTGAGTTTATTGATGTTTTAACACATTCCTTTTTTCCCTTAATCTTTCCCCCACTTACTATGATAAGAGAAGAATAAATTCAAGGAACATTCTTGTTAGATTTTTAATACAACCCTCATCATCTAAAAATGCTTGAGTGATGATTGCTTCTACCCGTATGTACAAATTGTGGATTAAAAATTCAAAAATGTGTTCTAAGGCTACAAAGATTTCTCAGATAAGCTCTACTGAAAATGGAACCTATCTGTCTGGGTAGGTTATTCTTCTCAGTAATACTAAAGGAACTTGATCTTGAATAATTTATTCAAAATTTTCAAGTACTTCTACTATGAAGATGAAAAATTTATTTACTAACAGATTTATTTTATGTTCTTATTTCATTATAAATTACTGGGTATGCAAATCTAATCTGTCAAAAGTGATTTTTATTTACTGTAAATTCCAAGATGATTTAAAATTATATATACTCATCCTTATTATACTGTCTGTGTTCAGACTTTTTAATAGCAGAATGTGCATTTCTCTGTGAAGATATGCAGATCCAGAGTGTTACATTAGTAAAATTAAACGTATGTGTCTATAAGCGTGTAATATAAACCCATCCTGTAGAAACTGTACATCTGAAACACTCAAAGTAGCACAACTGGTCTTTGCTTACGGATTAGAAAATCCAAGAATGGAATAAATAGGTTTAATGGCACATTTTTCTTAAATTATTAATTTCAGGCCAAGACCGAAAAGGCACGATTCCAACAAAAACATAGAAAAAGGTTCATTGAAGAACCTTTGACACCTTTGCTCTATAGTCGCAATACAATCAGAGAAATGAAGCTGTCCTCATGACAAAGGTGATTTTTAACCGTATCACAGCCTACAAATGCAAGCTTAGCATTTACTTTATTTCTCTTCAAATAACAGCTTTGTCAATAGCATCAGCAGCCAGCATCCAATAACACAGAGAAGGGAACTGTCAGGTGTGATTTCATCATTGTTTGGATAAGCCCAGGAAGACTGCAGTCTCTTAACAGAATCAATAGGCAGCTAATGAGCACTTCAAGGCATGAAGGGCTTGAGCCAGGTAAAGAAACCCACTGAGGAAAGTACTTCAGCAGTTAAGTAAAACTGAAACACATGCTCAAATCTTATTTATCTTATGAGGATATGAATACTGGCTTAAAGTTGCATGATTTTCTGCATAAGCAATGCTTAAATATAATTCTAAATTCTGAACTACAAGCTGCTTACTGTGCTTAGCTTAGAAGGTCTTTAGAGTACCTTATTTGAAATTGGAAAATCCTGCTGAAGTTGGCCACCTCCAAATATTAGAGAAAACTGATGGAAGCAAAAGGATCCTCTTATTAAATGTGAATTTAAAATGATAATTCATATCTCAAAATTATTTCACACCAGATCGTATCATAACTTGGTTCAACTCAAAGAATGGTTCTGTAAAATCAGAATATTACCCTAGTATCCTGGGGTATCATATTTCTTTTCCCTCAAAGATTTCTTTATCAAAAGTGTTTGTAAATTGAAAGTTGTTTTTTTTAACTTCGAGCTCAATCTCAACCTGGGATTTGAAAGTCAGATTGGATTCTTCTCCTTTTTGCCCATCACTGATTGTAGTAAAGATTTTTTCCTAAGCTGGATTTGATCCCTGGTGTAACCTCTTTTCTTCAACTAAACTCTCAGAAAAACTAGTAGAGAGTTATTTCCTTTAATGGGCTTGCTCTTATGCAATTAACTAGACCACAGAAGAATCTGTAAACCAGATAAAATAAAAATCTAGCAATATGAACAATTAAGTATTGAACTAAGCTTTAAAGAAAAATGGTGGATTATCTGCTTTTGATATTTCAAATAAAAGTGTGATGCCCTTCTAGAATATTTATGTTATACAAGCTTAGATTGCAGCATATATGGCAGTAACAAAACCAAGCAAGATGACTATTTTTTACTTTAAATTATACCTGTGTATTAAATTAACACAATTTCTTTTTGATAAACTTAGGGTCTAACCGAGTCCCTTCTTTAGAGGTTATTTATTTTTTGTTCCCCCATTTTCAAGGCAGGCAAGCAGTCTTGTTTCTTGAAACACAGAAGGAAACAGTTTATTTGATTGTTCTCTAAGTTATTTTCTGCCCTGCCAACACTTAAACCAGGAAATGTTCTTACGGGTTTTTTTTTCCTCTGGGCCTTTAATCTTATGTCTGTGTACTTACCCTTGTAGTGTTCCCTCATCTTTTCTATTTTTGCTATTTCTCTTCCACGCACCTTAACAAGTCTAAAACCCAACCCATCCCCAGATTCTAAGGCTGTGGTTTGGCAGTACTGTATCTACCCTAAGGTTTCCTTGTACCAGATCAGCACCACAATGACCACAAGACGAAAAGTACTGATTTTGTATAAATCTGTTCTGCTTCTGATTTGTTCAAAGTAACTTTTCATTGATGGGCTACATGCCAGCTCGGGTATTGTCTAGCCATACCACTCTACTTTTACACTTTGTCATGTATTCTCTGTCCGAAGCGAGCATAAAGCTGAAATAAGAGCATAAAGCCAGCATGAATCAGTAACAAGGTTCCTAGCTAACTTGGTAAAAATGTAGTTGTTTCATTGGGTCTGATTCAGATCAAACCCATAATTCCTAGTCATCCAGCTATATACAATATTACTGATGAGGGACTCCCATCACAAGAGGGTGATCAGACCACTGTCCTTGTTAAACAAGATTTTTTTTCCAGTTATTTAACATAAATTACTTTGTTAGCAAAGACATAATGTCTAAGTCTGAATACGCATATGCATGTGATGAAGAAAGGCAAAAAAATAAACCCAAAACCTGTAAAGGCATAATAATGGAATAAGAAAGTAGAGTTCTATATAAATTCTATTCAGAGGAGAAATGCACTGTAAACCTAAGATAAAGAAATCAAGAGGTATTGCCACGACTGCTTTCTCCAGAATATCTGGTCTTCCCGGTATTGCTCTGGATAATCAAGACTTGACTGCAGTAAACTGGCATAGTAGGTACTACGGGCAATGAAAATCTGCTCATCATGTAATAACTTAGGAAAAAAGTTTTCCAACCTTACTAATTCTTAAACTGTTACAAACAAAAGATCACAGAGAAGCACAAGGTAACCTCAGTAGCATGAGCTTATAAATTTTCATCTTGTACACCAACTCTTTGGACATTATTTTCCCACAGTTCACACTACCAGAGGTACGATTTCTTCCACATGTACTCGCTTTTTGCTTACATTTGTGCAGAAGACCATCTTCCACTCTGAACTAAGAAAAGAAAATGGCCATGTCCCAGCTTTCAAGCACTGGCAAGCTATCATTCTTGTGAAATAAGAGGAAACTGCAAAATATGCCAAAGAAACTCTAATGGCTTAAAATTTATTAGGCTTTACCAGGAAGTCTGTCATCAGTTGCTATCCATTTATCATAATGAACGCTAATCTTATCTATGAGCTGTATTACGCAAAAAATAAATGCTGCTGGAAAACAAAAGTGTACAAATTGCACTCCATATTCCTTTACTTTTAAAGGTCTACCAAAGTGTATATTTCATTTGATAAGGTTAGAGAGAGGCAAGTATTTACGCTATTTTATTTTGTTAGGCTCCAGACAGCTATTAAGGAGAGTCTTTGCATTTAAGACCTTTCCTTCTGAGTTCTCTTCGTTAGACTACATTTTCACATATCAAGATCTATGAGATGACTACTCGTATCAGGGACTTTAGTTCCATTAATATCTGATGCCTGACGCAGCCAGCTAGTTAGCTTTTGAGCCATGCTGCAGGTCACTACTCTACCAAAAGTCTGTAAGCCTGAATGGCAACTTGCACAATGCCAATGAGTAACAAGAACGACAACAGTTGTCAATTATGCTCAGCGACAGAGCTTCAACAATTCAGTAATAAAATTTAGAGACCATTTATTCAATTATAAATTTCTCAGAAAAGGACTGGATTTTAAAGAAGTTGAGAGACAAAGCAGTTTTAAGTTTGGGAGTTAGCTGGAATGCTCGTGTTATATAAGTCTACCCGATAACTGTGTTTTCTGACTGTACACTGAATAACGATTCAATTTGTAAGTGTCAGTCACCAACAACCTGACAACAAGAACCTCCCCAGCATTTCTGTTTTAAAAGACTCAATCTCAAAAATTCTCACCGTCTCTTCCCTTTCAATTCGCAAGTAAAATTGGAAAGGACAAATGAATGATGAAACAAAGCAATGACAGGAAACATGGTTAAAAATGACAACTTTACAACTTGTGATTATCTATTAAATAATGAAAGACAAGTATTATCTATCAGACAATTGGATGCAGCACCTGGGTTGGGGTTTCACTCTTAAAAGACTTTCCAAATAGAGATCAAAAGGAATCTGAAGATTCATGTATTGTTAAAACGTGCCAATCTAACACAGTTTAATGACTTATTTACTTTTTTTTTGTAGCCAACAATCAAGCAGCATTTCTCAAAATATTAAGTAAATTATATCAAAGTTTCTCTTCTGGTAAATAAATTTTACCTTTTTTTAGTTCAAAACTACAGAAGTCTTGAAAGACAATGCAAGTTATTCATATGATGTATTTTTGGAATCTGAAATTTAATATTCAAAATTACACGCAAGTTTTTTTGATGGTCTGTTCAGGGAAAGTGGTGGTTCCCTTAAACTAAGCTAGAAGGTAAGTACATGGAGAAGGCACTGTGAATTTCTCTGGTATTAAGCAAATTGTAGACCTGAGTGAAAAAAGTGATTCCCTAATTTACACAAGAACTATATCAGAACTGGAAAATAATCTCAAGACTCTTGACATCAGCATCTGAATCACATGATCTCATTTCCTTTTCCCTCCTGTTGCTTTACTTTTGGAGCTTCTCCCTGCAGTGAGGCTTTGGCATTTTTTAATTTTTTTTTTTTTTAAGAATTTCATAAAATCCCAAGAATAGAAACCTTATTTATATATATATTTTTATAATCATGTCAAATGCCAATTTATCAGTTCTCCAGCAAATACAGGTACTGAACACACACTCTCATGTATCAACCTCTAATCTGACTCTCAATATTTACAAACAAATCCATGATTATTGCTCAGATGTAGGGTACACAGTTTTACTTTACTTATTTATGATTCTCTTTGGAAACACTATATCAACTGTAAACACAGTAATTTCTGCTGGTAGTAAATACTTACCTTGTTATTTGTGTACCTTTAACCTTTATCTTGATGATTCACAGAGACTTATTAGGTCTTGGAAAATTAGCAAACATCACTATGTTAACTGGGAAGGTACTGCCCTGTCAGGATGAGAAGCAAATGACCTGACTGCTAACCCCCCTCCCCACAAAAATCCCCCAAAACAAAGAAAAGAACTCCCCTAAAACATATATGGCCAACACGTAATAAAAGAGGACACTAGAGTCAGTTTTGTAACAAACATGGGTAATTTCTTCCATAGTCACTAGAATAATATAGTGTAGAAAACTAGAAAACTTCCATATTGATATTTCTATGTTTTAAAATCCAGATATTAGGACAGAGGGAAGAAAACAGTGGAAAGTAAATACATGAGAATATTCTTCAATTCAGAATGCTCATTCATTAAAGTCTTGTTCTTGAAGCAATTAATATGACTCTTTAGACATATATATAACCAATTTTCAAGTTATTAAATAGAGGAAGAAGACCTCAATGTATTATTCCAGGAATACTATCAAACAGTATCATTAAGATTTTACCAACACAAAAATCTCATAGCTTAGGCTTCAAGAATGTGCGGATGAAAAAAACACAAGTTAAACTCTGTGAACAAAGGAGAACTTCTAATTGCTCCACAGGGAAGTGCTTGTGTACCTCTAAGAAAACAAATTTACAAACTAGGTGGTCACGCAATTTCAAAATGCATGTAACAATGCAACATTATTGTATTTAATTCTTCTACCAGTACAGATTTATGTGTGCCTAATACTCAGAATGCACACTTTCCATACACTGAAGGAGAAATGGAAAAGGAATTGAGACATCTGTAAGAAAAAAATTGTCAAAAGCATTCGATCAGCAACAAAACAAGGCATTATAACATAAATTCCACACCTTAAGAGATTAAGAATATCTTTCACGTCAGATTTTGACCAATGAAATGGAAGACTAGCCATGAACCTGTTCAGCCTATGAATCAATCAACAGCACAAGCAAGGCAATTACATTTGACTATATACTTAGGCTTCAACTTTCCACTAATGTGAAAGTGGCCATCCCTAAATCATGCTCCTAATGCAATTTTTTGAAACCCAAAAATTAAAGTACTTTTTGTTCCCTCAGTTCTTAAGCAACTCCTGCTTCTAGTGCCATATCATTGTCCTTGTTTTCAGGTACACTCTTAATTTCTCCAAACCAGCAAATACTCCTTTCCCAGTTTATGTTTTTCATCCAACAAAAATAAAATCAAACAATTTTTGGCTTTTACTCTTTCTTTTGCCTTTCTTATTTGAATCTGAGCATCTCCTGAAGCTGAATTGCCTTTCTCATTTGTCCAACTTCTATTGCCAAATTGCCCATACTAAAATATTTCATGTGATCAACAGATAGGATAAATTTAAGACAACTTTAACACCTTTTGCCAGTATTAATTTTTCTCTCAAGACAGATTTGAATTCAGTCCAAGGAAATGTAGATAGATGATTTTTGGCAAGGATAAATTAAAAGAAAAACCAACACATAAAGCAAATCTTGATGGTCAGTAAGGTCACTTGTTGTGGATCATGTGGTTCTTCACAACTGATGTTTGCAATATATTGGCAGAAGGATATTTTTAGCAAAGATTTAATTTTTGTTTACAATATATATTCAATACCTAGTGTCTTTCCATTCTATGCTTCTGCAGGTCACTTCATTTGTGGAAAAACACACCCTTTGGTGTTATTAATAAAAAAGGCGGGGACACACACACACACACAAAACAAATACCTAGAATATAAGTTTGACAAACCACAAATTTCTCAAGTGGAGTAAAGTTAAATCTAGGTAAGTATATTAGAATATTGCAACACTGACAACCTTGAAATCCATCATATATATCCCTGAATTGGCCAATATATTTCTTCCAGAAAAGAAGACAGTTCTACTTTCTCATTTGCAGCATTACAGCTACATTCACAACTTAAAACAAATGCTACATGTCAAACTTGCATCATGCATGAATTCATTCACATGTTGAATTGTAATGATGATATATAAACTCGTAAACTCACATGTACATACATACCTGCATATTTGTACACTGGCATAAGTTACTGTCAGTGTACGCATGTTACCCGTTATACTACTGTTACAACTTATTGACTTATTATACACGACAGCAGTCTTTCTCTGTGCAAGTACGAACAGTTTAGAAAACAAATTGATTCTATCATTGAAAAAGTTGGCGAGCAACCATGAAGTTTTCAATAAACTGTACTGATGTATATGTGATAGATATCATCCACACATACTATATATCTGCAGAGACTATACACATTTTTATGGGATAGAAAACACTAACGTATGCAACTGTTTGCATATATTCACACATGTATTTCCTCATAGCCATATTCTCATCCTGATCTTTATCATGAACTCAATACAACAAAATGTACAGGAAAATTTCTTTTTAAAACACTGGAAAAGTGAAAGTCCATAATTGTCTTGTAGGCAATTTTGGACAATAGCTTCTGTATTTACTGAGTAAAATAGAAGAAATATTGGAGGGAGCTGTTAAAGATTACAGGTTCTTTTAGACATAAAGAGAAATTAATAGATTCTAAAATATTTTCATTTGAGTATTTTTGTTGTTAAACACGGATTTTTCAACATTAGAGGAAGCAGATTCTGAGACATTTGAAAATCTATTTCCATTTAAAATAGATTTAATATTTGACTTTCAATATATAGATGAGAAGTCACCTGTTAAAATTTATACTAAAGTTCAGTGCTAATTTCCACAAATAAAAGACACTATAATTAAGCAATTACAGTTACAAGCAATCATTTCACACCTGCAATGCAATCAACTAATAAAAAACCTCCTCATTTGGGAATAAGAGGTGGAGCATAAGGAGAGCAAATTCACAAAATACACTCATAAAAATCTCTGATACTTTAAACCAAATGAATTTGCCAGGAGACAAAGCAATACAAAACTTCACTGAAAGGTTGTATCATATCTCTGTGAAAAGGCCTTTTCTTCCATGTTAACTGTCTCGTGGTAGTTTCTTAACTTCATGTGAACCAAAAAGGGGGAAAGAGAAATAGTATCCCAACAGTTAAAGTAAAGTAAGCATATCAAAATACATGCAATGGGCTTATTAGTTCAGTTTTGACAGGCTGCTAAACGGTAACTCAGAGTGAAGAGCTGAAAACACTCCACAATTAATTACCTCGATATGCACTGCCTGAGCTAGAGCCTGCAAAAGAACTGCTGACAGTACAAAATTCGCATTCCAGTGCTCCTCCCGCCTCTCCCAATTTACAGGAGAATAGGAAATCATGAACAATTGATACACTCTGTTAGCTCCTATCATGGAGGGTGAGCTCACATGTAGCCTTAGGGGTATCTTACACAGTTTAATGCTGAAAATAAAAGGTAATGTTCTTGGCAAAGAGCTGGGGGGATTAAATTTGGATGGCTTGAAGCAGCTTTGAATTGTAGTCAATAAAAAAGAACCAAATAGTAATTTTGTAATTTAACTGTGCTGGTTATGCCCAATGAGTCAGACACTTGTGAAATAAACCGTGTAAATAGAAAAATGGCTTAACTCTTTCTGCAATTGCAGTGTATTTTCTCCCTTCTTTCCCCTTCCTTCCTTCCCTTGTTGTTTCTTTGTTTCAATAATACTATATAGTTACTTTCTCCAGCTTACTCCCTTGGGACAACTCATCATTCAAAGAGAAACTATGGCTTTCTGAAATAGATTGTTCTGTGCTGTGGACAACGATGACCATGCCAACAGAGCTTGTAAAGATAAATGCCTAGAGACTGTTCCAAGCAAATTAAACGGGTGGCTCAGTATTATATGCTGGTCCTATTGGAAACTATACACTCAAGGTGACTCCCCTTCTGAACACAGGGACCTGAGCTGATGTGCACAGCCCTCTATCAAATAGAAAGAAATAGAATTTGCATAATGCAATGCTCACCTTCCCTTGTTGCTGGTCAGCTTTACAGAGGTGAAATGGACAATGGCCCCTACAAATTCCTCCAGTTCTTTGGCAACCCTGCTGCCAAACCACACAGCTCTTCCGCTCCAGATAGAATCACGTTGATGATAAATAGCTTAAGCAAGATTCTATTCTGAAGTCTGTGCTGGTTTTGGCTGGGATAGAGTTAATTTTCTTCATAGTAGCTAGTATGGGGCTATGTTTTGTATTTGCGCTGAAAACAGCGTTGATAACACAGGGATGTTTCCGTTACTGCTGAGCAGGGCTCACACGGAGTCGAGGCCTTTTCTGCTTCTCCCCCCACCCCACCAGCGAGGAGGCTGGGGGGGCACAAGGAGTTGGGAGGGGAC
>JANHGO010001376.1:0-34633 GCA_024606505.1 Aquila spilogaster
CCATGGGGCTGTCCAAGTCTGTTTTCTACTTGGCTGGTTGTGCTATTGAGTCCCATTTGGAAGGATTCACATGTGACTTAAGACTGTCCTCTAGATGTCTGACTCTGTCCTCTACGACATAAATAATGCAAAAACAAACATGCCAAACAGTAACCTTCACTTGTCTCCCTGACACTGTTGGAGGGAGGGAGGGAAGGAAGGAGCAAGTGTGAGCAAGTGAACGAGCAAACTGCATGCTAGGCAGGCAGGAGACTGGCAAGGAGAGGCAAGGTATGGCACAAGGAACTGTGAGAGTGATTAGATCCACTCTCCAGCCCAGCTCCACTGTTTTAGATGATGCTGCCTGCTGAAGCAGTGTACTTAGCAGATGAGGCCAGGGAAGCATCTGACCCCAGGCTGGTGTGGAGCAGCCCTGCTCCCTGTGGAGGATGTAGGGGAAGACTCAGCAGCCTCTCTCCTGCTCATTTCTGTTCAGTGCTGACCATGACTAGAGCTGGGTGAAGACACGGGTACTTCTTGAGTTCAAGTCTTCGTTGTGCAGCTTGGCTGTCCTGCTAGCCTCCAGCAAGTTAGTTAACATTGCATAGTGCGTGCTCCCTTCCCTGTGCCCTCTCCCAAAGCCCCAGGTCTCTAAAGTGGAGAAGAGATTCCCTTTTTCCTATTGAATGTACTTGTGATGCAAGTATTCATTAATTGCAGATACAGTCGTACGCGGCTCGCATGCTAAAATACTATCAGCTTTGTGCGGAAGACAAATGCACACAGACTTAAAAAGCTGAGATTTTTATCTCTCTCTCTTCGCATGGAAAATATGCAGCAAGTTGTCCTCATCCAGGGACTTGGTAATGAAGAAAAAAACTTCTATCTCTGTCTCCTCTCTCTGAGATAGGAGGAGGTAGGAAACTGGCCTGCATGTTCCTTCCAAAGAAGAGGGTTTCCCCACTCCAACAGTGGAATGTTTCTGTCAGGTTAAAAGCTGTGAAGCTTTCTCCATTTGTACGTGGAAGAAAAGCAGAGGCATTTTTACTTTTTTTTCTTCTAGTCCCTTGCAACTTCACGGGGGAGGGTTATAGGGAAGAATGTCAAAAATAAAGGTTGTGGACAGAGGGAAAGTATTCCCTCTGTGTAACTAAAATACTCTGCCATGGAAGTGTGGGTAAGTGGAGTCCTGAGGATCTCCTAAAGATGAGTGCTTTGATGGGCACCTAGGGAGAGCACACGCTGAGGGGATCGTGGAATGAAAGCTTGCCTTTCAAAGAATGAAAGTACGGCGATTCATTCAGGTTGGCACCGGCTTGAACCTGATGGATTGGAACGGGACATGTGGGACGGTCTCTTGCTGCAAGGGAGCCACCTGGACAGATGGTGAAAGCCAGGCCCCAGTTCAGCTTCTGGTCAGAGTCCAGCAGCCAGGCGGGTAGCTCTCTCCAAACCAACTGTGAGGCAGGCAAGAGGAGAGGATGGCACACAGGGAAATGCAGAGAAGGGCTTCAGCCTGAGAATCTTGGCATCAAGGAGTCTTTGGAGAGGGGCTGTCCCAGTGGACTCTAGGCTGAAGGAAATCCAAATTTCTGAGCGTTTGCTGATCAGATGGCACTGCTTAAGCATAAAGCCTTTTGTTTTGAGGAGCGCAGAAGACAACACTGCAGGAACAAAGCAGGTGAGATTGCTGGCATGCAGGAGCACTGGGTAACTAGCTGTCTTGGAAGCGAGCTATTGTGGGCTGATTCCCTGGGTACCACTGCCCCTATTCTGCTGAGCTGTGTTTGCACAGAGCCGGTTCCAAGCCGTCATCTTTGCTCTCAGAACCTGCCTCCCCATCTGCTCACCTGCTTTCCATCACTGCCTGCACTCTGGGATTAATGTTCCTAGCCCTGCACGCCAGCAGTCTGACTCCTTCAAGCTTTTGTAGTGTACTTTCTTGAGGATCAGAGCAACTATTCTCCTATCCCACTGTTCAGTATGCACCAACTCAATCTCTGTCATATTTGCATGCTCTTGTGCATACATGCACGCACACACACACACTTCAGCTAAGAAACTTTGGCTCATTGCATTGCTCACAGCATTAAAAGAGGTGTTTGCTTCGGCAATGTGATTATCCCATGTGTAAGGAATTTTCTCTTCATTTTTCTTCCTTGGTTGGAGGAAGGCAATTCTGTGCAGAGCTTGCAAAAATTTGTTTGCGCCTTTATTAATGGTGAGCGGAACGTTGTCTCCAGTGTGTGACAGGAAAGCCTGAGCCATTCTTTTAAATTTTTATTTTAAAAGCAACAACAGTCACAGAAACCTCACAACAGAACGTCTGCTTCTTACCAGCATAGATCATCATCATCTTATAGCTATATGCAGAATAACCCATTTCCCCTCAGTCCTGTGCCCTGATGGGGCTCAGTTCTTAAAGAAATGGGATTTACGATTCACACAGGTTTTTAATATACTATCAGAATGCTGCTGTGTCTGAAAAGCCGTGATACTTACTTTGGATCCCAGCAGACCTTCTCACCAATATTGACTTGCAGATGAAAACTACCATGTGCCATTAAAATAAAGAAAGATGCTGATCCTTGTCATCATACAGTTGCAGGGCAGAAGCATCAGGCTGTAACACAGCAATGGTGGCAGGGGATTTACAAGCCTGGCAGAGAGTCCTCAGGCCTCTGATTCCTCCTTGGCTGGACAGGAGCTGTTTGTGTGCAGAGCTGTGATCAATGCATGGCATGAGCATGTGTTACTGGTGCATGCAACTAGGCAGAGTGTGCATTGCGCTAAGCACGTTGCACGCTGGGGTGTTTAAATAAATAGCTTTGATGCAAATTTAGTGAAGGACTCAGACCCATGGTTAAATGATCATGGTTTTACTGTTGGCTGTAGTTTTCTCACTTCCCACATGTACGCTCGTAGCTAGAGCTGGGAGAAAAAATGGAGAAGTGCTGCATGTGATGGAACTAAGGCCTGATTTTTAGCTTTTGCAGCATTTTAGTGATACCTCTTTTCAGCCTCAGAAACAAAACAGAACTTAATCGCCCCCTTTGACTTCACTGCAGGTTCAAGACAGACGTTTCTGATAAAATCTTTTCAGAGTCCTGGATGGGTTAGAAACGGGGAAGATAATTAAGGTGGAGTATACTTGAATTAAGAAATAATAAGGAAAGAAAGGAATCTATGTGCACGTGAGATACAAATGTGCCTGTGCAGGAGGGTGCAAATAGCCACTGCTCTCTCTGTGACTGCATGCGTTATCTGCTTGGGTTAATGAGCTGCTGTGGCTTAGGAAGCCACTCAGCACTGCCCTTACATGCTTATATTCCTGCCCTTGGGGAACTTGATCCAAAGCGGTAGAGTTAAATTGGGCTTTAGTCCCTTGTATTTGCTAAGATTATGCCCACAGAGTTGCACAACTTCAGCACAGTCAACTGATTATTTGTGTCAAAGCTATTTATTTTAGTCTTTTATCTAGTTCTTTTCTTGTTCCCATTGTTGCTGCAAAATGAAAGATGTTTGAATTTTTCAAGCTGACCACAGATAGTGCTCCAGGACCTTTATATCAAAGTGAAGAAGCAGGAGGAGATTGTAAAAGGAAACTGATAGCATCCCTCCTCACAGTTGGCTGCTGGGGCTCAGCGCCAACTTCAAGACTGTGTAGCTGAGGCTGGCCCCCTTTTTTTGGTGGCCTTAGATGAAAAATCCCAGTCAGCTCTGCAAGAAGCCTCCACAGGGCCAATCCCTCCTCCATGGGAGCTGCTTTTAAACTGAAACTCTACAGTTCAGTCCTTGTCTGAGCTACATTGTACTAGAGGTGCTTGCCTCCTGCTCAGCCACAGCTATGCCTGGCCATGTACACCTGCATTCTGATGCCATCCCCAGGATCCATGTTTGATTCTGGATACTCTCAGCAGGCTGGATCCTGCTTCTTTCTTCAGGGTGCCGGAACTCAGAGATGTCGAGGCCTAAGATGCACATTGATGCTGGACCAGAATGAAAAAATAGATTCAATTATGTATGTGATAGTAAGTATGCTGAGGCACAGCTGCACTCTCAAACTCAGCTGTCTGTCCTTTATCTTGCTGTGTTGAGGACTGTGCAAGAGAGATTCTGGGATAGGTTGGCTGACTGTCTCACAGATGAGAGCCAGGCTCATTGTGAGCAGTCTGCACTGCTTGCTATGAGACAAGTAACATATCGTAGCATATGACTGTTCCAGCTGGGCAGAGGATAGATACTCAGCTGGATGAGATCATTAGGAGCACAGACAATGGCTACCTGGACCTTCAGTCCTGTGAGAAATGTAATGTTGTGGCATGGATCTCATTTAATAGCGAGCTGATCAAAAACTCTTAAGATGCCTCTTACAGAAGTGTTAAGATTTGAGCAGGCATCCTTCTCCCCAGTGAAGACAAGTAAGTAGGAATAAACAAACATGTCTTTAAATGATGAATATTCTGATGAAGGAATGGGGAAAAACACGAAAGCTTGCTTCGGGTTCAGTTTCCAGATCTCCCAGCCTCTTTAGGGCTTCATGGAAGCTGTGACACAGGGCCTACCACATGCTTGTTCTCTCCTCGGGGCTTCATACCCCATTGGACTACATCTTCCATAGAGGGTTAGAGCTTTGTCTTTAGTCTAAGTTATTGGAGAGAACATTTTTATTTCATCAAAACTTCATTTTCTGAAGGAGAAATGTTTTGGTCAAACTTAGTGATGATTATGCAGCCAAGCACAAGGAGTATGAACAAAACAAACCATATTTTCACTGTGCATAGCTTTTCATTCTAGATTAAAGTAAACAACCAGAAAGAATATTGGTTTCCCATGAGAAAGCAAAGTATTATTGAATCTATGGTAAGAAGATGCAGCAACTCTGAGCATAAAATGGCTGTTGGGAAGAATTTTGGAAACATTTTTAGGAGGAAATATGCAGAAAGCAAAGAAGCAAGAATTTCATGCTTCTTCCACCATAATAATAATGCTTTGCCCAGTGCGTATGCTTTACTACTCACTGCAGCCAAGAGCGAAATTCCCTGCCCGCCAAACAAAATCAGCAAAAGGCAAGACTGGCTTTGCAGGCAGGAAAACTTCACAAGTGCATCCATCAAATCCTGCAATGGGACCAGTGAAGCACACAGGCTGCAAGGCATCAGTAATGAGAACAGGAGAATAAAAACCCTCAGCAGTACGGGCTCAATAATTAATCAAAGCTGAAAATGTTTCTAACGAAGGCAGCAGCACCAGCAAAACAAAAAGAGAGCATTTAAGGAGTTAGGGGTCTGAAAAAGAAAGGAGTTCTCACAGAAGTTATCAGTAAATGGGGAAAGAATAGCTGCAGCACTTCTTTTCCTGAGGTTCTTGAGAATGCAATAAAGCTGGTATAGCGATAGGTAGGAATCTTCTTGATTTTCCATGATCTGATCCATATGAGTGTCTTTACCAGTAGCTAGCCACTAGCATAGGGAAGAGGTCATTCTACAAAAGAAAAGTTCTGCTCTGGGAGCCTTCATCCTAGAGATGTCTCTACTTTTCAGGGTGACACCGTAAATGTGTTTCTCAAAGTCCCTATTCTAATGTATAAAGTTGTCTGGCAAAATTCCCAGACTGAGTCTCAAGACTTACTTAATTATGAATCAAAGCCTTAATATATACCTTGTGCTTCTGCCTCTTTCAAACTGAGGACCTCAGGTTAGTCCTTGCACCAGAGGAGGGAAGTGTTTCATACAGTTGGTCGCGAGTGGTAGATGCACTGTAGTCGTAACAAATGTGAAATAGGAGCCTTGTAATCCTGACTCCTATGCATGTTGTGAGCCACAGGGTTTCCAAGGCAGTAGAAAAGCAAGCTGATAGTCACAGCCGAGTTTTCACTAAGCACTTAAAACTTTTCTGCCCTATGGTTTGATGCTTCTTTGAAGGTATAGACCAAGATAATATAGAGATGGCTTCTGTGGAGAAGCCAAGCAAGTGAAGTGGGTGTTTTAGCAAGAACGCTTTTCTGTGACGATGAAAAATATTTGTCCAACTGCCTGCACTGCACTCTATGTTTTTGTTATGCACGTGCCAAGGGGACTGCAGTTTCCTTTCTGGTAATGAGTCCTTACAACTGAAGAAGCGCCCACTGGTTAAGAAATTGGCAGCAAACCTGCTCAGGAAAACAAGTATCAAGGGACACATTACCATTATCTACCACTCTCTTCTGCAGCTGTCTTTTGGACATGTGGGCCATTTCAAAGTCTTTGATCTGGTGTTCAAAGTCCTAAGAGAGCTACTAGTTTCTCCATGAGTTTGTATATTTCTGTATGTAGCCGTGTGATACATTGATCAGGTTGAGTGACATAGGTGGCACAGCAGTCCCACTAACTGAATCCGTACTGGAGTTCTCTGCTGCATGAAGAAAAGATTACTAAATCCTTGGTCTGCCAAAGCTAATTGTGGCACCTGTGTCTTTGTGTCACCTTCCCACCGTGGGACCTTTGTATTTAATCTTCTTCCTCTCTCCTGAAAAGCACACCACTTTCTTTTTTTTTTCCCAGCAGAAGAAGAAAACATCACTGTTGTTGTTTACACTAACTAGAAACAAGCAAATAAAAGTGGGGATGGGGTCAAATTAGAACTGATAGATAAAATGGATTGGGAAGATAGATGGAAACCAAATTAGCTGTGAAGCCGGTGTCAAATAGAATAGAAAATCATTTCCACCCAATAGCCAGCTGAAAGATTTAGCAAGACAAGAAGGAAATAATCAAGATTGCCTAATTGCCAAGTAACCTTTCAGTCTTCCTTTTACTCCCTTTCTTCCCTGATACAATCTGTCTCAGATTCCTCTATTAAAATGGAGGAAAACATCTTTTGATGTGGTCTGCAATGTGAACTGCAAGACAGGCTCACAGAAACTCCTTCTGAAAGAAAGGTCCTTTATGTAAAGCTATCTCTAATGTGCCATACAGCTGCCTCATGAGATTTTTGGCTAAAGGAAAGAAAAGACAACATGCCAGCAAATACTATGTATGCTGTTCCCTTCTGGGTTGGCTCTATTATCTAGCATGTCACATACAAAGTTTGATATGCAAACAGTTGGTGAAGAATTAAGTAAATAGCAGGGATATATGGGGTGCACTTTCTCTCCATGAATTACTGATAATCCCTTCCTGGGGGTGGGAAGGGAGAGCTTTGAGGAGCTGAAGAACAGCTTTGTAATTAGTGAGAGCCTCTGGCCACATTTAGAAGTAGCGTTCAACAGCAACGTTCTCGGAGAAAGCAAAATTTATGCAGGGTTGCTGTGATGGAAATCTGTTCCTAGAAGCCTGGCAATAGGTCTATCTTGTGTTTCCATTTTTTCTAAAGGACTTAAAGGTATGTAAAGGCTATAATATATTCTGTTGGCAGAAGAAGTAGGTAAAGAGCTGTGTGTGTCAGGAGATTGATAATAGCCTGCCTGGATTTTCCTGCAGGTGACTTGTTCAAACCTCAAGTAGGAAAAATTGTTAGAGGTGCCTCTCAGAAGCAAGCTTACTTTTCCTTGCAGTGCATATTGAACGTTAGTGTTAAAGTCCCTCTCTAGATCCCTGCAATATGTGAATATACCAGGTGATGCTAATAGGAGTCAGGCACCATGTAGATGTTGAGTGCCCATACATTTTCCATGATCCGTATACTTTTCTACCTCCCAGCCTGTTAGGTGAGGGAAAACTGCCTGGCTGGTGGTTGCTTTGTGCTGATTCAAAGTGCAATACCTGGAAAAGACAGTCTTGAAAAGCCAGACGTGAATGCTGAGCGCTGAAGAGAGCTGTGCATATTGGGTTACAGCTCCATCTGGGAAGGCATTCCACATCTTCCAGCTTCAGTGGGGTGACAACAGCCTGCTCTCCGCAGAGAAGCAGGCTTTGGCCACTGGCTCTTAGGTGGAGGAGGAGCAAGTCTGGAGCTCTTGCAGGGTTTCTATGTAAATGCCAAATGTTTTTTCTGATTGACTGAATGCTTCCTTTGAAGTAGGAAAGAGGAGAAAACGTTATGTTAAACTATATGCTTCTTCTAGGCAGACATCTATGATCTTTTCGTTTCTTTTCCTAAATTAAAAAGAATAGAAGGCTCCCTTGAGAACTTCTTGGTTGTGTTCAGGGCTGAGAATAGTTTTTAAGTCTTTCTTCATTACTGAAAACAATAACAACACCTTGACAAAAGGCGTGATGTTACCAAATGTGGTAAATAGAAAGTTAAAATAAATCTCTGTGGTTCAGACCTGAGTGCCTCTGAAAGGCACAGAGGCAAAGACAAAGTGCTTGGCCTTTTCAGCAAGGTTGGAACAAGGATTCTGCAATAAATGCTTCCCAGTCAGCACTGCTCTAAGCCCTGTCAGAGCTGAGTCTTCAGGGTAGTTGTCTAAGCAGGTATTTTGCTGGGATTGTTGAGCTGACTGGTTCTTGGAGGCTTACACCACCTCAGTTCACCAGTTTGCAGAACTGCATGATGATTCATCACTTCTATGAAACCCATTTGCTTACTGTGGCCTTTACATCAAACAGAACTACATGAAAGCGTTAACATTTTCACTCAAATTTTATTCAAGTTGATACTGAGGCAGCGCTGGTGGCCAAGAGGATAACAGTGGGGTCTTGACTGGGCCCCCTTGAAATACTTCCTCTGAGCCCCCCAGGGGAGGGCCAGAAGAGAGAAAAGCTGCTGCATGTCAAGCAACCGTGTTTCCCAAAATTGAAGCAGGTGAAGGAGGCATCTGTGCTGATAATAAAGGCAGTCTGTGAACTAGTGCTGTGTTTCTGCCAGGAGCCAGAAAGGCCTATTCCTAAAGTAAGTACCTGTTCTGAGAACCTGGTTTAATTTTTTCCCCCTCAGGGAGGTTGCTTTGAAGAAGAGAAAAGTGCTTTTACAGCAGAGTTGCAAGCAAATCCTTTCCCTTCAGTGTCATTTCCTACTTGTTGAGAAAGGGAGAGCAGTTCTGGGGAAAGGAACATTGAAATCATCTTCTAAATCACTTTGGTTATGGATCTCTTCGGTATTGTGTGAAAACCTGGTGTAAATACACCATTAAGAACAGGTCTGGTTGCAAACAGGCCACACATAGCCAATGTATTCAGATCAAATGGGTATAGCGAAAGCTTTAAGTAAGTAGCAGATAAAGGGGGAAAATGCCTATTAAATAAATAAGCACACATACAAAGACACGTACAAAGCAAGCAAGAGAAAAATCTCGTGTGACTCTCATGGGAAATAATAGCATTACTGTAGGAGACTAGGCAGAGGAATGAGGCTAATAAATGAGAAATATCTAGTATATCAATTCTATACCCCAGCAGTGAATTGTGCTGTTTTATACTGCAACTGAGGCTCTGGATTTTATTTATTTATTAACATAAAGAATCAAAATAAATACTGAAGATTCAGGGGGAAGGTGTGAGCTGAATCCATTTCTTCAAAGTTATACTAACACAAATGTGTGGAGAATGGCAAGTGCTGGTGACTATCCAATCTACAGAAGACCTTTCCACTTCAAGCTTTATGCCATGCAGTGTGACAGTAACATGAGAAAACCTGCCTCAGTTTTCCAAGAGTGTAGGTCTGAGTGATGCAGTAGAAGTATAGCAGTGTCAAGGGCACCTTTGCCAGACAGAATAACTAGTTTGTATAAGCTTTTTTTTGTTGTTGTTGTTGCTGAGATCCCATTTACTGCCTATATGTTGTTTTAACTTAGCCAGGAAACAGTTCTAAGTGGCAATATAATGCATCTGCTATCTGATAAGGACACAGTGAATTCAGTTCGCACAAGGCAGAGTCAAGCGAGGCAGCTAAAAACTATCAAGAGGGTGAAAAATAAAGTAGCGGAATGCTTTTTTTCTTCAACCTTACAGACATCTTAGGATTTGTCTAGTTCTTATTTTCCTGCTAGAGGGCTCGTGTCACCTACCATTGTGTGCATCAGGTATATAAATTACATCCATGTAAATGATCGCTGAAAGAAATGGCAGCATTTGCCCATTTTTATTATTTTGCAGCTTAGCTTAGATGAAATCCACAAATTAAGAATGAATATTTAGTTTAAACTCGCCTTTCTTGTAAACATGCATTATAATAAAGCCCTTAAAGGCAGTATAATAACATATCCATTCTCAAGTAACACCACGCAAGACGTTCATATTTTTCTGTGAGCTTTGACAAATGTGTAGGATCTTGCAGCTGTTCAGTATTCTGGTTATTTCAAACAAACAGAGCTTAATGATGGTTTCTTATGAGAAAAGTATCTGAACAATGCATCATAGATGAAGAGGTATTAAAATGGCTGTTGCAGAGAAAAGTGTGTACGTTCTAATGCATATGGAGTTCTGCAGATACGTTGCAAAATCAGCTTATGACAAACCCAGGTAAAGTCTTCTTCCCATTGCTGTCCATATCACTTTTAGCCCTTGACTTCAAAAAGCATGGCCCTATAACTTGACTTTTTTCTCCATATATGTACTCCAGAGGGATTTTGCTACTAGCATTTAATACAATTAAATGCATTAGATTTCCGTGGTTTAGCGCAGCACTTAGTGTAAAAAACTGCTCTTCCAGAGACCACTGCTGGAAGGCTGTCTGTGTTTGACTGCCCCTCTTCTAGGGCTTGTTACGTTTCTATTCCTTTTCTGATCTAACACTTACTCAATCTAAAATTTCACATATCAACCTTTTACTGTCTCTTAGCTGCTGATTTTACTACTATGAAAACCAGGCTCTGGCCTATGATAATGGGTAACCCAGGGAGTTTTTGGATTCCTTTCTGTTCATAGTTATGTCCTAGCCTCTTCAAGCAAAAATCTTGTGAATTTATACAAGTGAACAAAACATTTTGAGAAAAAAAGATAGTAATTCATGAGCTTTTTATATGAATATGTCTAACCTGAAATCATGTATCTTATAAAGGGGACTTCAGAAAACCTGTCTTGTGACAGATTCTGAAGCCTGTTCCTTTTATCAAGAAAACTGTCTTCCTCTTTCTGGTGAATTGCATTTTGCTTTTGCTGTGATGGATCTTTCTCTGCTAAAGATTTTATTATGCTTAAAGAAATTGACTGGGACCAGCATGAGCTGAGGTCAGCCAGGACCAAGTATAACGGTCCCTGCATAATCCTTTGGTGTTTGAGGTTAAGTCACCTCATCTACCGTATTACCTTTCCCTTCCTAGAAACAGCCGTCTTTGAGTTAAATCAACATATGCATTCAGAAAATGTCATAAAGATAATCAGTCTTTCATGCTGTGTGCACAAATTATTTCAGGCTACTTCAAATTTGTCACAGGCTTCTTGCTTGCAATACATTTAAAGAAGGCCCACCTCTCTCCTTCTTACCCTCGGTGTCAAGAGGACCGAGGATGGGGGACAGAAGCAAGGACAAGTTTTGGATAAAGTTGTATTAATTTGTTGGACGTAGCAGTAAGAGAAACTTTGTAAACCTGTGAATACAGATAACTTCAGCAATGCATATTGAGCCCCAGGGCTGAAATCTATGATTCAGGGGATACAAAGAAACAGAATATTACTAGCAATTTGAAAAGAAATAGTTGATGTTGTTTTGCTTTGGTTTGGATGTATTGCACGCATAGATAAAAGCTAGCGAGAGTTTGTTGATAGAGTTTGATAACAAATTGCATGTAAGACTCAAATCAGTTTATGCTTCTGCACAAAAAGGTTGGCAAGATGTCACAAACCATACACACTTAATACAACTCTGTGCATCTGTTAATCTAGCTGGTAGCTTGTGAAATTCTACAGTAATAAATTGCTATTGTGAAAATCTACAGTAATAAATTACTATTCAGAAGTGTTTGTAGTCTCAAGGGAAAAAAAGAAACTAAATCTTTTGTTTAAAATATAATGCACAGTGCAGGCAAAATTATTATAATACGTACCTTAAAGAGAAGGTAATTTACTGTTAAAATCTGTCAATTATTACAGTCAAGCGTACAAGTATAATAAAATAAGCACGACTGTTAAACGTAAAAAAGAAACTCATGGAAAGGGCAGCTACACATTTGAAATTTTAGGAAAAAAACATCAGATACATTTGAGAAATCATTCCTGCTGGTTGTTTAAGGCAATGATTAAAAAAATGCATGCACAAGTAGAGAATTAAGGCAATATTGCTTAGTTCTAACAGGCACTTTGTGGTGGCAGTGGGGTTTATTTTTTCTTTTTCTTGCTTGACTATGCACATGTCTGGCTGATTTATGCATCTCCATCTCTGAACCCTATACAGAGGCGGGGAGAAACGTTACAATCATGTTGCAGATGGGGTAAATAGAACTGCTTACAATTACAAACCATATCAGTAGCAGAGCCAAGAAGAGGAGCCGGATTTTCTTTCTTCTTTACTTTGAATCCTATGTCCAATTTGCTGAAGACTGTGGTTCTAAAGCTATATTAAATTAGGTCTCTGATCCCCTTCTCCCCTGACCTGTGTAAAAATAAAAATCCAAACCCTCAGCTGCTAAAATCACTGCAGCTCCATCTGGCCCATTAATGTGTGTGTACATGCCAGTGGACAAGATTGCAAGTTGTTACCTACTCCCTGCCTAACAAACCTGGCAAAAAAACAAGAGTAATAAACACATAAAACTGTCATTAAATTTCCAGTTTAGGTTGCAGAGATTTCTCCCTCTGCAGCACGATGCTGGAGATAGTAGGCAAAAATCCACCATTTAATACTCTATCAAGAAATGACTATTCTTCTGGTGAACATTGAGTAGAATTCTGCAAGCCTGGGGTAAGAAACCTATGTACATATAATAAGATACTCTTCTGAGAGAGACAAGAGAGAGAAAAATCTGTTGGGGTTTATGCAGGTAGTAGGCTCCTTATCTCTTGTCTCTATAATTTTAATAATGGAATTAATGGCAAGATTATCCTAGCCACATCGAGATGATCTCTCATGTGAAAGCAACGGAGTGTCACGGCAAAGGGCTGGTCAGCAGGGGTGCTTGATGATAACTTTTTTTCTATATTTTTCATTGGGTGTGGGAAAGCAGAGGAAGGGCTCTCTGCTTGACAGCCTTAGCTCTCTGTTCATGAAAGGGCTTACACCAGTTGGCCTTTCTTGTGGGGCAGCTCTGGGCTCTCATGCAGGGTTGGCCTCTTGTGACCCAGCAGCAGGAGGGTTGTTGAGGCAAGCGGTTAGCCTCCCTGCCACATCTCTGCATAGTGAAGGTGATGAACGACTGTATGAACATCACCGTGTTGCTCTCCAGTTCAAGATCCAACATTTCTATCAGGATCTCTTCCTCCAGGCCAATGCGAAGTAGGGCCCAGGTGATGCTGTGCACCAGCAAATTTACCTGCAGCTGTGCTGATCATCCCTCTCTGGGATGTACCAGCTGCCCGATCCCAGTAGGGTCAGGATAAAGCAGAAGTGGCTCTGAGATGGGGACTGAGAGCTGCAGTAGCAGCACCCAGAGCACGTTACAGCCCTAAGGCTCACCCTGTCCACACTCCAGTCCTTGCACATGATCAGTTGGAAGCCAGGCACAAACTGCTGGGCTGAACTTCTGCGACCGTGTTAAAGTGATGTTGACCATGCAGTCACAATCCATCTCCTGGGGATGTTACAAACCATCACTTGGCCATGTTGCCAAGCATCACCTTCACTCAACCTTCACTAGGGGACATCACCACTCATCCCACAGGGATACAACAGACCATTGCTGGGTCATCACAGTGAGCTATCCTCACCAGCAGCATGTATTTCAGCAGCGCTCCAGACCCAGCACAAGTTTCTGGGCTTTCCCCAACACTACTGCCCACTCCATTCCCCTCATCTCGTGTGCTTGGCATCAGTGTTTCACACCAATCACCGAGGCCTTGGCCATGTCTTCCCATGGGCCCCATTGGGTCACTCTGGCCATGGCACACAGCTCCAGGGATGTACAGCAAAGATTTATTCAATAAAACCTCACACTTCCCTCTGAAGCCTGTAGCCTCAGTGCCTGGGATTTGGCAATATTCAGAAGTGTTTTGCCATGTGGGAAATTAAAATCTGCAAGTACAAAATTGCTTATTTAAAACCAAAGAACAGCAACAAAACCCATGTTAGTTCAATTAAAGGGTCAGTCCAGGGAAGCCAAAATAGATTTTTTATTTACTAAGAAGCAAGGGACTGGAAAAAGATACATCTATGTAGCAGGTATTTCTAATTAACCAATGAGAGTGAAGGCACTTGTTCCACTTAATCACGAAGCAACAAAATGGAAAATAGCCCTTCTCAGCTCAAGAGTACGCTCTGGAAAACAATCCAGGATGAAGGAGAAGCTTGTGGCATTTCAAGAATATATTCTGCTTCCCTTCTTTTCCACCTTCCCTCCACTCAAGTCTTGCTTCAGCCTCAACAGGTATTTATTTTTAGTTTTGTTTTAGTAGTGGCTTAGTGGTTTGTGGTGAGCAGATGGGGATTTGACGTTACATTCTGTTTCAATTGTCTTACATTGAAATTAATTGAAATAATGATCCTCTTTATTGATATAACTCCTGTTTCTAGAAGTGTCCTACTGTAAAAGCATTAGAATCTAAAGAATTTAGAATCATGTATCTCAGTACAGGATTAACACCAGAGATGGTCCTTGAAAAGCGTCTCAGATTCAGGCAGCATGATACTTGAGAACTCAAGCAGAATTTTACATCTTACTCTTAGGTCTTTAATTGCTGCCACATCAATAGAGCTATCAGGTGTCTATTTTGCGTCTCCTGTGTCGCGCCTAAAGGTTCTTCCATTTTGGGCTGCTTTCTAGGAATCTCCTATCTGATGTAGTCCCTGTGCCCTCTGCCATGTTGTACACACCTCCTCATCTTTCTGCATATCAAGAGAATGGAAATGGATTCCATTTCCTATTAGCAGTTTGATGGGGTAGCAGAATGGTGCCAATGCTGACATGCCTACCTCCGTGAAACTCCAGCAAGACCTGTGTTTTATATCCTGCCTCAAAACCAAACAGAGAGAACTGCTTTTTAATTCACCAGTTTTATCTCTCTGGGCTTAGTGAATTCTAGTGCTCATAAAAAGTGAGAGACAGCTATTGCAGGCTAAAGGCTAGCACAGAGCAAGTTTCATGCATACATACAGCTCTGCTAAATACACCTTAGTGCTGACCCTGTGGCGTGTCCTACTCTAATAATTCATCCTCCCCTGGTCCCCATCACTCCCCTCACCGGTTCATTCTTGGCATTTCTGTTGTGCCTTGCACTTCCCTTTTAATATTGCAGGCTTGAATGCTTCCTGATTAGTGACTGAAACTTATGCTGAGCTCTGCAGCAAGTTTTGTGAAGGGTCTAGGGTGAAACCTTCTGAATTCATTTTCACTCTTGATAGAAACCAGACAGTGAACTTTAGTTTCCAGATGAGGTAATGATTCGCCAACTGATCCCTTGTGCTCCTTTCTGATTTAGGATCTTCCTCTCGGGAGATGCTCGTACATTTAGGAATGAAGTCACTTTTATAGCACACTGTCCTGAATTGGAAATCATAAGCGTGGGCCTCTCTGAGCCTGTTTTCTTTACACTAAATGGGAATGTGTTCTCCAAATGAGAAAATTCTCTCTTCGGCAGATGGTTCTTTATGCTTTTCTTTCCTTTTTAAAAACACAATGAAGCTCGAAAGTCTGGAAAAGGTCAAATGTTTTACTGAGCTTTATTCAAGGAGGAGGAAGAGATCTGTCACAGGAGAGCATACCGAGACCCCTGAAATGTCAAATAAGCGGATTATTTGGTTACCAGAATTGGGGCAGCTGGTTCCAGGCGAGGACAGTGCCACAACTTCTCAGCAGTCTTTTTCAACACTTAGCTTTAAGATTTCTCCAACTCAGATAGAAAGAAAATCAACAAACTATGTTTTTTTCATATCGAAGAGAATTTCAGAGAATAAAATCCCAGCCCTATTTAGATCAGAAGGACGTGGCTACTCAGTTCAAGGGGCATAGATTTCACCTGAAGAACGATCACCCGTGTGTCTCCTTTGATGATGTAAAGTGACGCATTTTGAAAGACAAGAGAGAAAAAATGAACACTCATTAAGGTGTGAGCACAGACCAGCTAGGAGATCAGCATCTCATCTGTAGGATAGACACGACAGCCATAAGTCTTAAATCAGTCTATATAGACCTGTTGATACAGTCTAGATAGGCTAGCCTTTAACAGCGGTGGGCATTATGCCCAATTGCAGGGATCATTAATATAAGAAACTAAAAGGATTTAATAAATATCTACCCTTTACAAAACGTTTTCCCTCCACAAATCTCCAAGCACTTTATGCAGGAGGTAAGCATCATTATCCCCATTAATGGGTTTTTCAGATTTTTCCTGCGGACGTTTCTGGTTGGGTAAAGCCAGGTTGGCTGAGAGAGAAAGTGACACTGTTAATGATCCCCTCACGCTTCATGGAGACCTAACTGACTGCTGCTGTAGGCCAAGTTGCAGCATGGGCAGCTCCAGGTTTTACCTTGCCTTGCCACATGTGAAATGAAAAACAAGTGAGAACAAATCACCGTGATGTTTTCATGCGGTTCCAGTAGGTTTCTCCCAGAGGTCAAGAGTTTCCACATAACCCTCCTTTATCTTTGAGTCTAGGGTGACAGTTTAGGGTAATTGAAATACAGTGATGGATTTTGATCACACTTTCCTTATAACAGCAGATAAAATCCTTGTATCCTGTCTTAGACCTGTCTTGTTACTTCACAGAGCTGGAGTGGGTCTGTGCAACACAATGCAGAAGACCGCATAGATGGCTCTATACTGTGTTGAGCTTCAGATACACAGGGTGTGGAGCGTGCTAGTGGACCTGTGGGTGGGTGCTTTGCTGCATGGTGGTAAGCATGCTTTGGATGCAGAGGAATTCTTGTTTTTTTCAGGAGTGTTACAGCTGAGTTAGCTCACAATATTCTTCCAATTTACTGCCTGGACAGCCACCTAAAAGAAAGTCTTTGCCTCCTCCTGGCAAAGGTTTCTTCACTCATTTTCCATGCTCAGTCTGTTGATATTTTGTAAATAAGATTGGTTTGCTCTAAGTGGTTGGAATTATATTTATTTCTCTGACTTCTGTGACATTCACAAGGTGACTGTATAAGCCTAGCATCCCTCTCTTGCTAGACGCTAGGTGAAAGAGTGGCAGCTGTGGTGCCATTTTTTTTTTTAATATCAGAGCCTTTCTTAGAGTGAGTTGACCATTCTTAAACACCTTAAAGGCCACCGCTGGGTCGAGAAGTCCTTGTTAAATGCTATCTTTCACTGTCATCAAGCCATCATTCTTCTAGCTTTATGGGGAAAAAAAATATTGATAAGCTTTGCCTGAAAAATTCCAGTTACACATAGACCTACAGAATTCATGCTTTTGACCTTTTGGTTCCTTGAAGTATACTAGTCAAGCTACAGAATAACCGTTTAATGACTGTTGGTTCAAAACTGGCTGTTTCATCTTGAGCAGTTTTACATTACAGCGATTAAGGAATGTTCACAGGGAATGCAAAAAATATTTCAAGGCAGGTTGTCTTCTGCTCTCCAGCCTTTGTAATGCTGGACAGCACATTTCATTTTTACACATCAGTAACAATTATGGAGATGTTCTTAGTGAATATCATCGAATATACTGAAGTTGTGAGGGCAGAGAGTTACTCCAAAATGTCTTGTTCTCTCAGCTGTCTCTTACCATGTGATCAGTTGTTTGTATTCTTTGCTTAAGATGGAAAGTAGCCTCCTTCTGTAGTGGAAATGCTAAGTTGTGGCCTGAACCAGGGATTGAGCACCCGGTGGGAAGGCAGGGTCAACCTAGGGGAGCTCAGGGGATCCACCCCTTCCCAGACCTCATTTAAGGATTGGCAGGGGGGAGGTGAGGGCATCTCTTGCTGGAGATCCCTGTCTACCTGAGGTCTTCCAAAGTTAAGCAGCTCCTTTCATTCATTTTTGCATCCATAGCTGCTGCATTTGGGCTCATTCTCATTTGCTGTAGCCAAAGGCTTTGCCATCCCTGCTGTTATTGTGGTACTTTACATCCCATTATAGCATTACACAATCCAAATGCAGTAATAAGCCTACAAGTAGTGGAAAAAAAAATAGGAGTGGACAGGACACCACGGGTTGGAGCTGTGGGCAGGGAGGGAGTGTGGTTTGTACATGACACCAAATGGCATCCCTCTGAGGAGAATGCAGAGCCTGCCTGAAAAGGTCCTGGAGCCTGTTGGCGCCGGCGGCCTCAAGAAGCACAGTCAGTTGACTATATTTGCTCTGTATTTTTTTAGAGAGCGTCTCTACAGTTCAGTGACTCAGATTCTCCTAGCTGACCACCGTGAATGCAGCAGAGAACTATCACTGCTCATCTCCTCCTGGCTCTTTGCAGGAGCTGATAGCCCCAGGGACCCACCACCAGCCCTGGTATCTCTCCTGTTCGCTGCCATGTGAAAATCAGTCTTTGTGCAAACCTCTGCTTGCCTGTGGCATCTCCAAATAAAACTCTTCATGGGAGGATCTTACTAGCTCCAGCGAGCTCTGCTCACTGCCGGTCACCGATGGCATTTTTATTTTTTGCTTTACCAAACAGAAAGGATTAATGAAAAATAGAAAAAGTTCATAAGAGTAAGAGCAGTAAGAATGATGAGAAAGCAGAGCAGAAATCCCAGCCAAACAGCCAAACATCTTTAGTGGGGGAGAGAGGGGAAGCCCAGAGCTGCAGCACAAATACTGATTATTCCTGTCAAGGACTTGCTGCTGTTGCTATGTTACTGGCCTCTTTGGAAAAACCTTGAAGTATGGGGTACATTAGGAGCTCATTAGGGTCCCGGGGACTTGCGCTAAATGTACAATGTGTCTTGGTGCAAAACGCACGTCAGAAATAACAACAGAAACTTTCTGCCCAGGCTTTGGTTACTTTCCTTGTTGGGTTCTCCGCTCCCCCTCACTCCTGCATCACTCCAGTTGTTCTTTCCTGGCAGCTGCACTGTTTGACAGGACAGCAGAGGTTACCTGGGTAGATGAAGATGAGCTCTGCTTCACTTAGTGAAGTTTCTGGCTTTTCGTGCAAGTTCCCCTGTGGGGTAAATGCAGGGAAGGAAGGAGCGTGATTGGAGATGCATCTCAGATCTGTTCAGAGTGGAGGTTTAATGACACTCCAGGGACTTTGTGCCAAGTTTGCAAAGAAGCCGCAACCTTAGAAATTCATGGGTGCACGAAGGTAGACCCATTTCACTTGGAGGTGCTGGAGCATAGAGCAGAGCATGCAGCCTGGAACTGGCTGCTCAGGTGTGATGGAGGGAGCCCAGTACACTGACAGCTGGTGGGAGGACGTGGGGCTGTTCTCAGGGGAATCTCGGCAGCGTGCCTGCATCCGGTGATAGTGCACATGGGCTCTGCAGGGAGTTAACAACGTGTCTGGGCTGAGCAGAAAATGTGTATCTTTGCTGTTTTACATAATATTTAATGAATGATATATTAGTAGCCCCAACAGGATTTTAGTCTTATTTAATGTAATTTATAAATTAAACAGTCCAGACTGGGCGGAGAAAATTAACCGGCAGGCTTACTAGAAACAAACTGTCGGTCTTAGGAACAGACAGCAGTTCCATTACATGGATCGTGTGCCATTTAGCTAACTAGGCATGAATTAAGCAGAGAAACACTCTTTTAGATTGCAGAGTCATCCGTTTCCATAACTCATCAACCTGGAATCTACATTTGAATTGGGAGCAAACCTCAGACTGTTTGTTTAGGGAGCATTTTGAAGAAAGAAAGAGAAGCAAAAAAGCTTTCTCTGTGCAGACCAAAACAGATGCACAAGGGGATCAGCCAACGATTTTCCAGACGGATTCTTAGAATTCAAGCATAAGGGTAGCACTCAAAGACATGAGAGAGCCGCTGTGATCTTAGCATCTTCAAATCTGGTGGTTGAGATGGCGAAAATATTTCTAGCTGAGAAAGCAGTAACCAGCAACACACCTGATCAGAGGGACAAGGCTAGGGCTTGTGCTGTGTCTTACACATGCAGGCTCGTGGGCTGTTGCCTGCTTTATGCCAGTTCAAGGCAGCGTGCTTATATGAACCGTGTATTGCTACCTCTCACAGCTCGGCCATTTCAGAGATCTAGACAAGATTGCTACAGCTAGATGGGAGCCCCATTCCTAGAATGTGTTTAATATTTATTTTACTCATATTCTTTCTGTTTGTTTTATTTTTGGCTCTGACTTGTAACTTAAAAGCCTGACGTGTTAAGTGCTGCTAAGTGGACTTTTCCTTTGACCTGAATATTAAGTTTATCCTGTGCTGATAGGATGGGAAAGCAGTGAGCAGAGTAAAACAGACAAACTTGAAGTGAGCAGTCTACATGGAGGCTGTGAGTCAGAGTAAACTATTACATGCAGGCAGTCCTCAAGGAATGGCACCTCATGGTATCTTTAATGAGTGTGGAGGCAGGGACAGTTTTCGTCACTATGCAAAGGAGCAAACTAATAGCTTTTTGCAAGTCAGTTCCCCTTGGGGAGAAGAAACACATGTCCCTCTGCAAAAGTCAAACAGTTGAGAATAAGCATCCTTCATACCCTGGCCCTGAACAAACCTGAAACCTCCTGCAAATTTTCCCATGTGTTGCGTGGAAGAAGTTAAGGACCTCAAAATGACACTCACCCATGTAAGTGCCCTGGACAGATGTGCTTAAATGAACCTCTTCTGCTTCTAGACTGGGAAGGACAGTACCTGACCTCCTTGTTTTCACTTTGTGAGATCATTTGACGATTTAGAAGCTCATGACTATTTTTGTCTAAGAGAGCAGACAAAACCAGCACTTACGCCACCTTCATACTGAGCTTGTAAATTGCCTGCAGAGTCCAAAAGCACTTCCTCCCCATCTGCAGAAAAAGAAAAGTGGTGATTTTTTTTTTCCTGGGCAAAAAAAAAAAAGAAAAAAACACATAGATTTTTTCCCCTTTTCATTGATGTAGTTTCAAAGAAAACTTTCAAGCATGAAGTGAGCCTAATTAACATAATATCTGCCTGAAGCAGTTTCACTGAGGTAGATTTGATCTATCTCCAGTATTTGTGTTTGATGTTAACCCTGAAACCTAATGACTCTACCTGCTCTTCGTGCTAGCAAAATCTTTGCAGGGTCATGGCTTCCCCATACCTGCTCTGATGGCTGGCATCAAACAAGTGGACATTTGTGGAGTCTTTCTTACATGAAGGAATTCAAATCTATGTCCTTCCATTTTTAATCTATGTTCAGCAGCACCTCATTGCTAAATAGGATCCTGGGACCAGAGTATTTAACTGTTCTGCTGAAAACATGCCTTCGCTATAGTTTCTCAGTAATGCAAGCCCACAGTTTCCATAGGGAAATCTATTGCATGTCAAAAAGACAAGAACTATAGAAAATAACTGGAATATAATGCTGAAATAAATAACAGCAGAAATTCAGTACTAGATGCATTATTAATTATATGAGTAACGAGGACATAATATTCAACTGGCATCCTTAGAAGTGCCCCTAAATCTACTGCAGCACTGGAGGTTGCTGTAACTAGGAGCCCTCCCCTAAGTTGCAGTCTATTTTTCTACTGCTAGCACAGGGCTCTGGCTCCCCTGCTTTGCTGGTAGGTGTGGTGGGACTAATGAACTGGTGTTTTGTAAGGCCCTCAGAAGGTAGGTATTTGCCTTTCTGAGTGATGAAGGCCCCTGAAATAGCTGTTTGGAAGTACCTGGTCTCTTTTGCCTACTGATTAGGTGTGATTACAGCAGCTTCACCTCAAGATATCTGTCCAGTCACATCCCCTTAAAAAGCTGCAACCTCAATTGTAGTATCCCTTAAAGGCCAGAATTATTTCCATTTCTTGCTTATGTATGCTGACGGGCAGCAACAGCAACAGCCTTGAACATTTTGGCTATAGTGGGGACTATAACAGTCGTTCACTTTGATGAGCATAAAATTCTCACAGAATTAAAACCAACAGACACCTTGAGAGCCCCAGTGCTGTGGTCAGAGTGGGTGAGTGAATGGATGCTGCCATCTAGCAGCTGAGCTGCGCTCCTGCCGGACGGAGCTCCTTGCCTTCCGTGCCAGGTCCCCTACCTTAAAGCGAGTTTGTTGACTATTAATTAGTTTCACAGGTGAAGGGCTTTTCTTTTTCCGTTTACATCATCATCGCAGCGTGTTGGACTAAACACATTGAGTGGTCCTTGCTGAAAACAGCAGTGAAAAGCTAGGAAGCTGTGTGTGCATCTGTGAATCCTGGCATCTGTGTTTGTATGAACGTGTGCTTGCATGTGAATTTATGTGCACCCAAGCTTTCTAGGAATGAGAGAAGCCTTCCAGGGGATGGTCACCATTGGGCAAGAGACAAATGCCAAGTCTAATAGGCCTCAGGTAAAAAAAAAAGACAGCTGACTTCGTGATTTGCAGAGATAACACAGGATCACGAAAGTACAGAGGGAAAATAGCTGTGCTGCTAGTTTGACCTTTATAACAGTAAATGTAGTCTCTGAAGATCAGGCTATCTGATGCAGAGTGGGCACTTGACCTTAGAGATGAGGACTGAGAGATGCTGATGGTGCAGGTGGAACATGTTTAATTCTTTTTCAAAAAACTGAATGATCTTGACAAGGGTCCAGTCTCTGTCGTTCTGGGTATCTCCCAAAACTACGGTCTCTGCTCTAAAAGGCTGTGGCCAAATTTCAAAGGGATGGGAGGTAAAGGACTCAGTGAACTCTTCAAAGGAGCAGCTGGAGTAGTCAGAAAGTGAAATTTTGGAGGTAACAATTCACGTGAAAGGCTTTATTCTATTAAAATGTATGTGTTAGGGCAGTGCACTGCTTATGCCATCCCTAAGTTGTATATACCGTTCTAATGCTGGAATGGTTTATACTGGGCAAGTCGGGAAGAACTAGGAGATTCATGTTCTGTCTGCCCCTTGCAGTCCTGAAAGAAGTCCTGATAGGAGTATTGGGTAAAGCACTTAGCCCATGCTCTCCCGGTGCCAAGTGGTTTAACAGTATCACCACACACTTTCTTAGCCTGGCTGTCTGGCCATCCCCACTTTCACCTCTGTTATTACTGCTATTTTGCTTTGCTTTTGCCTGTGCCTGTGCGTATAAGATGGAGTTAATAAGCAGTTTTCCATCCTAACCACTGGAGTTTCCTCTTCTGTTGGATTTACCTACTTGTCCATCTGCACCCCGTTTATGCCAGCTTCTGCTGCTGTGCCTTGAGACCTCATGGGTTATCATGCAGTTGTCCACCTGCTCTCTCAGACTCTTTAGCAAGTCCTTCTGCTTCCTTCAGCTGCCTCCCCCTCTGCTTCTCACTCTGCTGCCACATGGTCACAGTTCTGCTCTTTGCCTTACCTCCTCGCACCTACCCTTTTCTGTACCTTCTGCTCTTGCCTCACCACACCTCCAACCTATCACCTTTTTCTCCCATTTTTGATGCAGTAGAGCAGAGAGAATGTTTGTACTCACCTGTCATGGAGCAGAGAGCCAGGAGAAGACTTGTAGCTGCTGCCCCTATTGAGAAGTGGAAAGGAAAAACCACTGCAACAACAGAGGAAAGGGTGTACTGGTCTGTCCTTCAGTTAGTTTTACTATGGCCTTATTCTTTCTTTCACTGGATGGGTGAATGATGCAGGTGCAAGTGGTACAGACTCCATCATACTTTCAGGAGATTTCTTTACCGCTTCCATGAAGAGATTCTATTTTGGTCACATTTCCACCAATGCTGACCACCTGAATGACAACCATGAAGTTTGTAGGTGGTGATCACAAAGCTGTAATAGAAAAATTTCTTACTCCACAAGATGCCTCTATTTGGTATCTAACTGCTATTCTGAACCTCTGTATGTCCACAAATTGCTCAAGCAATGACATGTTTACACTTGAATTTCAATTGCTTGGAGTGCATAACTGTTTGGAGAGCAGAATTCTCCCAGGAAATGAGGGCAGAATGGTATGGGAAATTGCTCGTCTGTATCAAACTAATGGCCCATCCAGTCCAGTATTCTGTCCTAACCATTGCCAGTGCTGGATACTTTAGAGAGAGAGACTTGTAACAACCCCCTAGTGTGCCCAGTTTTACAACACAACATAATAGGGAGACATTGCTTTCTGACCCCTACTTGCGATCATTTTATACCCTGAAGTGGGAAGACTAATAACCCATATGGTTTTTATTCTAGCAAGCCTAGCTGCAGATGCTATTCTCGTAAGGTCTAATCCTTTTCTGAATCTTGCTAATCTGTTTTTCTCTATAATATCCTCTGGCAACAAGTTTCACAGGTTAATTATACGCTGATTGCAGAGACTTTCCAATCATAGGCACAGTTCTTTTGTACCTCATCCGTGTATTTTTAAGTCTCTTTCAGCAACCAGAAGAGCCTGCAAATTTCTTTCTGCAGAAAAATAATGAAAGAAACTCACTTTATACTGAATTCTGCATGCATAGGCCTCGAGTTACTGATATTATCTCAGTTTCCTTTGAATTCAGAGCATGCTTCTTTCCAAGTAATCTATCTGGTATAGCTATAAAGAACTTCTCCCTGGGGTTCTGTCCTGCAGCTCATGCCTCTAAAATTCACTCTCCCAAGTTGTCTATAACATAACCCACTCTCAAATCACAGGTAAGTCATCTAGCTAAACTACAGCCAAACCAAATCGTGCCTTTATGTGTTTGTATTCCACTTCTCCCGCTTCCTGATCTTCACAGCTCACTAGATGCTGCATACTAGGACTTTCTGCATGGCTGGAGGACAACCAGCCCCTTCCAACCAGCCCATGTTTCCCCACGGTCCCACTGTCTTTCAAGGGAGTGTAGGTGATTACTCCAAAGAGCGTAAGTAATGCCAGTAGTGCATTTTCCTGTAGGAGCAGAAAGGATTCCCTGAGTTAGCATATCTGCTCTGTGCCCAAGTGCGACAATTCTTCTAGAAGTTCGTGATGTGCTGGCTGCGCTCCGTCTCCAGAACTCCTTGGCTTCCTGACTGAAGCTGTATTTGCAGGATGTGTTGCAGATGTGTCTATGCGCATGAGTGTTGTGGTGTATCTGCACTCTTTCCCTGTTTGTGTCATCCAGATGACTGTATAGCAGGAGCTCAAGGATGCTTTAATCCCCTTCATCAGTATTGGCCAGTGTGGTATGATTGCCCAATATTGTGTGGCCATGCCTCTACCCCATTTGAACCGATACTGCATTGTCGGATTGTGTTTTTCAGGCTGCGCAGCTTTTGACAGCATTAGATACATAGCAATTTAGGGTTCCGAAGTATATCCAGTGCCTGTGATGGAAGGAAGACTGCAATTGGCCCTTGCAGCCTCCCTTTTGCCCTTCCTCTACTATACTCCCTGTTGTGTATGGATCAGCTGAGTGAGTGTCCCATTCAGATCCCTTTACATACTGATTACACCTGTCAGGCAAGGTAATCATTAAGGATCTCAGCTAAACAGCATAGGAAAGTGAGGCAGAGGGAGGTTTAATTACTTGCCTGAGGTCATCTTGTTCCTCAGCCTAACACCCAGTTCTTGTCACATCTCAACTGCTGGGCCAGTTTTCCTGCTGACATGCAATTGAAATGTTGCTGTGACTCTCACACTTCTGTTAAATGGCTGCTCTATAAATAATTTTTCCATTGAAAACGGCACATTAGAAAAATGCTACTGCATAATTATTATTTCATGTTGTGAGGGTTTTAGTCATCACATAGAGAACTCTCCACCTCAAAAGTCAGCTGCCATAGCCATTCCTCTTCACTGTTCAAGGAAGAGTGCTTACATGTAACATGAGCCAAATTAAACATACCAATGAAAACAAGAAGGTGCAGAGGGGAATAACAGAGCCAGTCCTCTTGGATTCTCCTTCAGTACAGGCTAGAAAGGTATTTTCTCCTCACCTGGTGAACTCTAGTAAGCTTACCTTCTCCTCTGTAACACACAGAAGCGGATACATGAGGAAGTAGCTCTAACATGAACAAGGCTCTGGAGTGTGTCCTGAGAAAGGCAACAAAGCTGTGAGGGATCTGGAGCACAAATCTTATGAGGAGTGGCTGAGGGAACTGGGATTGTTTAGTCTGAGGAGGCTCAGGGGAGACCTTATTGCTCTCTACAGCTCCCTGAAAGAAGACTGTAGCAAGGTGGGGGTTGGCCTCTTCTCCTGGGTAACAGCGAAAGGATGAGAGGGAATGGCCTCAAGCTGCACCAGGGGAGGTTCAGGTTGGATGGTAGAAAAAATTTCTTTTCCAGAAGAGCGGTGAGGTGTTGGAATAGGCTGCCCAGGGAGGTGTTCAAGAAACATATAGATGCGGTACTAAGGAACATGGTTTAGTGTGCAATGTCAGTAGTAGGTGGACAGTTGGACTAGATGATCTTAGAGATCTTTTCTAACCATAATGATTCTATGATTTGAAGTGCATTGGAGAGGGAAGCCTAGCATCTGTGTGTAAGTGGGAAGACATAAGGCTGGGAGAAGGTAGGCTCGCCATTTCAGTTTTCAAGCTGTCTGCTGAAGTTTTTGTTGAAGTCATTCTAATCAGATTTTTTTCCCACTAGTTATTAAAGTACTAATACCTTCTCTGCTGGAAATTTCCTTCTTTTCTATGCCGTGTCCAAGAATCCAGGTAGCCCATAAAGAAAAGTCTAACTGTGGTTACAGAGGAGACTGGAAGTTTGAAAAAAGAAGCCATTGCACTGGGAGTTAATCTGTCTTACAAAGAAGAACATGTAGCATGGTGGATGTTGGAACTGCTCTTTCCTGGTTCAATTTTCATGATGCCTCTGATGGGGTGGATGGACACAAGCCTCATCTCCTCATCTGCAGCATGGTCCTACTGCTTCAAAGTGTGCTGGAGGGATGCATGGAGGCAGGAGAGGCTCGGCAAGCACAAACTGCTTTTCTAAGCCTGTTGACAGACACAAGGGATTCATGCTTCTCTTCTCCCCCGTGGTAATGAACTCCCGCAGAGAATGTACCAAGTGTGCTGTCTTCTTTCAGTCCATCTGTGTGGTGAGGGTTTTATGGTCCCTTCCCTCTGTCTTGGAAACAGGGAATTTAACGGTTCTTCCCAGCAAGTCTAACCCCTCTGAATTAACACTGGCACTGCAAAAAGAGGTGGCCACCTGGTTCTGTGGCTGCCTGCTGTCAGGCGGTGAGTCCTAATGAACCACTCAGGGGGAGCACCCGCAGAGGGAGGCTGATGAGCCTAATAGACACTTTGGTCCCTGGGGCTGGGAGGCATCGACAGCAGCAGGGATGGTGCTTGGGAGGGGAGAGATGAAGGGCTGACGTCTTGCCTCTCAGCATTAAGCTTCCGGCATATGGTGGCTAGTGATGTGTGAAAGTGGGGATGTGTAGCTGGCACAGTGGGACTCATCATTCCAGAACTGCTTTTCCTTCCTGCCTGCCCTTCCCTCTGTGCCCATGTGCTGCCCTTGCTGGTGACTCTCATCAGCTGCTCCATAGGTACCTCATCAGCTTAAAAAACACCTGGGAAAGCTGGGGTGTCTCTATGAGTAACCAACTTATGAGCCAGGAAAAGCAGAAAGGTGTCCTATATAGGAGCATCTGCCCTTGTCACATCTCTAGCCATATGTAAGCCTTTCTTTTTTAAGTTATTTACTGGTTACTGGCCTAGCTACACACTAGCTCCATCAGCCAGCTAACCCCTTTCAGAGGGAGACTAAGGACTGTGGATAGTGTCAGAAATAAATGATGCTTTCTCCCTCTGTCCGTATCGTAGAAGATCTTTAGAAGAGCTGTACTTAATGGAAAAACCTCTTTCAGCGTTTATTAAGGGTCTGCCTTTTTCCAGTAAGATTATTTACTGTGTTCTAACCTGATACTGCGAAACACCTGAATTTTGTGCATTAGAGAAGGAACTATAGCTTTTTGTTTTTATTTTTTTTTTACATTCTGCAAAATGATGTGACAGTGGCTTATAATGTGTAATGAGTGTGATCAGTCCTGTTTATACCAGTGCAGTGATACCAAGAGTGCTTGAATAACATGATGATGGATATTGCACAGGAAACTAGAGAACAGGGTAAATACTATGATCCAGGTAAATATCCTGGCTTCAAAACACACTCATCTAATGTGCAACATCTGCCACTATCAGGCTGAAAATTGCCTCAAGGATTTTGGAAATTAGGTCATAACAGGGAATAAATTTCCATATCTTGGTAGCATTTTATTGCCATATGGAATTCATGAGACACATTGCTTTTTGCTTTTGGGAAGGATTGGTGGACAAGGTTTGCAATAGAGTTTTAGCCCCAAAAGCAGCTAAAATGCTAGGAAAGCTAAACCTTAGCAGAAAGCCTTCAGGATCTTTTGAGCATTCTTCCTCTGTCAAAAATATATTTAGGTTTCTGCACAGTTTCTTGTGTAAGAGGGGAAGGGGGAGTCCTAAATCTCTCTTTGAGCAGTCATTCTCTCTCCCTCTTGCCCCACAACTGCTTGCAGAAAAGTGGCCCTATGGTATGGGTGGATGGGAAGTGCTACTCTGCCACTTAATTTCTGTGACCTTGTTAAAGCCCTTTGTCCCTCCTTGTCCTGTTTTCCCCTCTGTGATGGGAGTCTTATGTTGGGAAGTTTTGTGCTTTTCTTGTTGATCTGGGTTTTTAAGCACGGTGAATAATGCAAAGTGAAAAACAGTACTTTTTTTGGTTTTAGTATTTTAACGTTCTCACTCTTCGTATCTCCCACACTTGTGTAAGATGAAGGATAATCAACTCCGTGTAAACTCTGCTTTGTGGACAGATTTTCTCTACTTACAAAGCTCCGAGGTCTCTTGTTTTTTGTTTTTTGTTTTTTTTTTCTTACGTGACTCCTTCATGGCTCTCATTAGTCCCAAGGTTGAAAAGAGCATGCTATAAATGGCTTTTACCCCCAGAACAATTAGGAAAGCAATGAGAAATTCTTCCTTTTTAAGAAGCCAGATCTTCAGCTTCCATAACTCGTTCCTAAGCATTTTGAGCATTTTAGCTACACTTGAATTTTCTGCAGTGTAAGAAATCCTCTTGAGAGTGCCACGACCTTTCAGGTTTGGTATGCTTGGAGTGAAGACACTATCAGTCCTTGCAAAGAGCTGATCTCTTCTCTTTTCCCTAACTCATTTTGTTTGGAAAGTGAACTGTCTGTTCATCAAGGAGATCATTGCAACGTTGTTTTCCAGGCATTTGTCTCCCATGTTATAAATGGTATTAAAATTACCAAGGGCGAAAAGGAAATTGAAGTCCCGGCTGTGAATACATATGGCTTCCTGCATTTGAGTACAACCTTTCTAAGCGGCAGTCAGTGGATGCAGAACTCAGTTGTTGTATCCAAGCCTCTGTGAGTTTTTGGAAAGCTTAGATCTCTGTCCAAGGCCTGTCTATAACAAATATTTTCAAACAGTCCTACATAAAGATAATTTGTTAACTGTTAGACCCTGTCAGGAATCCTAGATCATTCAAAGTAGACTTAAGCGTATTCACCCAATTAATTAAAACTGAGCATGTGGGCTCAGACATGTGGTGGTTGATTTGCAGAGAGGGAAGATGTATTAGAGTAAGATTCTAACCATCTGCTGTAGCGAAGGAGACCCTGGCTGACAAGACAGAGCTGAACAAAATGGATATCCAGTGAGCCCAAATAAAAATATTTGATCAGATTCTTTGAGTTTAAGAGAACTCTCAGATTTAGAACTCAGGGCCTTTCCTGGTTATAAAGGCTGACTGACTGAAAGGCAGGAGACACTTTAAAAGATTGCGCAGACCAAACTGTCTTTGTCTCATGGAACAGAATCATTCTCTGTTCATTTTTATAGCCCTACAGTGGAAGAAACTAAAAAGGACTAATGGCTGATTGGTTTTCTGCCACCGTATAATTTCACTGTTTTTCTCCAGGCAAAAGAAGGCAGAGTCTCTTACTGGTTGTCCTTTTAGGTTTTATTTTACTGCATCCATGTGGCATTGCATTTCTGGATGCAAGTTCCTTCATGTGCCAGGGAAGAAGTCTGTGAGATAGATTTTCATACTGGACTTATGAGGATCAGTTGATAGGAGTCTCTGGTCTGAATTTAGGATGTGACACCTACAGTTAAGGAACTGGTATGAGCTTGAATCAGTGCCTTGTGCTCAGGATACACAATTTGAGTTTAGAGGAATTGACGAAGCTTTTAGTAATGAGGAAGCATATGATGAAAAGATGTGAAATGTATTTATAGTGGGAAGATTCAGTGTATGTTACAGAATAATACTTTCTAGATTTTCACAGCATTTGTAAGCTGTAGACTGAGAAATCTGTGTGTACTACTAAGTAAGATTCAGTAGTAGAGACCCACTCATGCTTAAGCCAACAAGCGTCTGTCCAAGTAACTTATTTGTATCTCCTCCTCACCTTGTCACTGTGCAGGTAGAGAAACATGGGCTAAAACAGAGAGTGCTGATTCGGGAGGTGTGGCATAATGCTTACAAACCAGATCAGGACTCAGGCAACCTGGATTGTAGTCATAGACTTGCCATGAATGTTTTGGGTGACATCTAGCAAGCATCATAAGTTATGTCTGTCTCAAATTAATTGTACCTTGCAGCATTTCCTGGCAGTGAAGCCAACTGGCATGGAATGGCCCAGATCAGTGGTAGTAAAACACTGAAGTACCCTAAAGAGTGTAGTGTTGAGCAGCCCTTCCTGCTTACAACTGTTTCCCTGCGTCATTCATTTCTGGGAATGCAAATTTTAGTAGGGCAAATCTATGCAAGCAAACTTGCTTACTGTTCATTAACTTACTGTTTAACATTACTGTATCTGGGATCGTTCCTGGGCACGTTTAAATTTACTAGAAGAACACAGTCTTAGCTGATGAAGTCAACTGATGGTCTAGGAGAGCGTTCAAGCAGCTGCTGGGGCAAGAAGCTGGATCCACCACCTCCTATTCTCCTTTCACAGTCCTTTGTTTTGTTGGGAAGGAACCTTAGCTACATGGCCTGAAGGGAGCTATGGAAACTCCATCTGGGTCCCTCACTTAAACCAGGACAATCAAGGGACCAGGACAGCTGGGCAAACCACTGTGCACCACTCAGTCCTGTGTCAATAAAATGAGGGTAATAGAATTTCCTGACTTAGAAAATATGATTTAAGGCAGCACAGTAATAGTTGAGGTTAAAATACTCTTCTATATAATTGCTATGCTAGCCAAGCACTCTTTTTGCCTTAAATTGCTCCTGGGTTTGTGGAATCATTCGTTATGGGCAGGTTTTTCTAAAACTGCCCATGGCGTGTTTCTCTTACAGTCAGTTCTCAATTACAAAAAGTAATAGGAGGTAGTATATCTGTGTCCTTTGCTTCATCCAAGCTAATACAAGCTTGGATGGCAGCCAGATGAACCATTCACTCATCCACTATGACAATTTCTATGCCTTTATCATTGGTAAGGATTGTATGGTATTTCTGACAGCTGTAGAGAAGCAAAAAGTAGGTATAATACAAGTATCTAGATTTTTGAGACTTAATTGGTTTTATCTTATTTAGATTCTACCTTACTACTAACTAAGAAAAAAAGAAAAAAGGTATAAATTCTTCTTCCTGAAGCTGCATATGTACTCTTGGAGATCTTCAAAAGCTGCCTGGATGTGGTCTGGGCACCCTGCTCTGGGTGTCCCTGCTGGAGCAGGGATTAGGCCAGATGGACCCAGAGGGCTCTTCCAGCCTCAGCCATGCTGTGATTCACTGTGGGGCAAAATAAACCCTAGCGTGCTGGTCATCCTCATCTCTTACATACTCCCCGTAGGAGCACAGCGTTGAGAGTTTTCAGCAATTACCTGGTGGTGGTCACATTAAATAGATAAATGAAACCTCCATTGTTCCCAGTGAAAAGGCAATAATGTAAAACATCCATTCATGGACTTTGGCACAGCTGATTCTACACCTATCAACTGTTTATTTTATTTTTGTCTTATCAGCAGGCGAGTGGCTTTTCTTCTTTCTTTTTTTCAGTGATGTTCTTTGCCTTAGCAATTTTTGAGAGACATCCTTTGCAAAGCTGAAAAAAAATCTTAATGTGCACTTTGTAATACGGAATTATAACTTTACATTTGCAAAATCAGCTTCTCCTTTTAAGATTCCCTTATTTTGGATTACTCAGGACTGTGATATGAACGCAGCCTGCTGAGTAGAAAATTGATGTAACCCTTCCCCACCTCTTGCAGTTTCTGGCTGTCACTCTCACCCCATTTCTAACATGTAGGTTAAAGTTATACATTGCAGTATCTCTTAAAGGCTCTCTGACATGGCTAGTCAAAGTAATTTTAAAATAAAGCACTGCTACCTGAGTCACTAAAGATACTTCCAGGACCTTTGGCAATTCTGCCAACTAGTCTCCTAAAAAGCGGCCAACTTCCCTGATGCTTGAGATCTTAAAAACCTGAAACTCTGTGAACGTGAAAGGAAGCTGCAGTGAAATTCAACTGTAAATAACCATTTTCTGAGGGACAGGTCTATAGTGCACAGAGGAGCATTTTCATGTATCTTATTTAAAGGTAGTGTTCTTTCCACAGTAACATAACTCTCTTCCGCTCATCAGTTTTGGTAGCTGCTGTCCTTGTTTTCGCTCCTTCTTCACAGACCTTTGCCAAGGTCCTGACAACACTGTGGCAAGACAGTCTTGTGTACCCTGCCATTCTCTGTGTACTCTGAATGAGCCCTTTGCTCATTTTTGCCTCCCACCAGAGCTCAGTGTTCCTTTTCCCTCGTCTGTAAGAATGGACAAATTAAAATAATTTGTCAAGATGTATACAGTATGAAGGAACCAAAGCTCCACTGAAATGAAGTTGTTAGTAATACCCTTACTGATAGCAGAGAAAGTCATCTTTAGTGTAAAAATTTTCCTCTCTCTTCCTATTTCCTCCACTCAAATCGGTAGCGTTCTCTTTCCTCCGTCTAAATTGTTAAATAAAGGTTTGCATTTCTTACATTAACATTCTGGCCCTGAAGCTTGCTCTTCTTTGTAATCATGTTGTCAGGGAGGTTTGCTGGAATCCCACACCATGTCTGTTCCAGCCCCAGCTCAATAATTGTATTTCTTGGTTTCCTTTTGTATCAAATAAAACTGTTTTCCTGGGTAAACAAACAGTATTCCCACTCCCATCTCTTTATCCGTATATACCTTGTTTCAAAAAACTTCTTTGAAATCTACATAAATACCGTGTTTACTGTAAAAAATACATTGGCCAGAATAACAATCATTTGCATGTTAATAGCTCCATCTCAGTAGGTGGCTGTTGGTTATTGCCGGTCTTGCTTGTTACAAAGGATGTGAATTCTTTTAAAGTCCTAATCTTAATTGCAAAATGATTGTAGTTTTCCGTAATTCCCTATATTTCAGTAATTTTAATCTGTATCAAATAAGATTTCTTGACACGCTATCACCTGCTCCATATGTTATGCCTAGGCTCTGCACATCTTCCAATAGTCATGCTAATTGCCAGACTATTTGGGGTTTGAACCGCAAATAGACCCTTAGCTAATTCTTTCCCACTGAACTTTGGTAAAGAATGGATTGAGGCTTGAACTTTGTGTCTTGACTCCATTTCATTGACTCTTGAGTGCTTTGTGTCTTGACTCCATTTCATTCTCTTTGCTCTTCATTCCTTTTCCTGTATCTGACAGAGAAGTGACTGACATGGCAACGTGCTGCTGGCATCATTTCCACTGGGGGAATGAGGTTACTGGGGTGGATGGTTCACAGTCATCATCAGTTTACGTGGCCTTTCTAGCACCAAATAATTGGTGTTCAATGCACATAGAAATGTGGACTCTGTTTTAAAGGGGCAATATACTAAGGCAATTCTTTTTGTTTCTATACTGCTGAAGACAACTGTGTACAAGAACTTCCGCTATGAACGCACCAATGGAGATCTGCAGTGCACAAGGCTGAAATGGCTCAGCATGGAGAATAGCTTAGGCACAACAAGGCTATGTGATGATGTGCTTTCCTACGTAATGGGCAATCTTACCTCCAGATGGCTTGCATCTGGAGATATTATAGGTCTAAGTGAAGTGCTCATGTGCTTTTCCTGTGCTGTATAGGAAAAGTGAAATGTAAAAGAATGTTACTCAGGGAAGTTAGAATACAGAAGAGAAAGCCACTTAAAGTAGTTGCTAGGAATGCTAAGCAAAGCAGCATGGTTTTTACCCTAGGCCTCTTAGAGGCTTAGCTATTCCTGCTCATAATTCCTGGTTTTGAACTTGAACATCCCAAGATAATGTGAATCTGCTCTTTGACTTATCTTCTATCCAATGATGGATGCTCTTCTCAGGTTGGTTTCGTATCCACTGTAGAAGTTGTTATTCTCTTGAGCTGAACATAGACAGACATTCTAGAGGTGCAGAAATAGTGTGTGTGGTGGGGATTTTATGTTTCAAAATAATTGTTTCTTTTTGGCCTGTGGCTCACTGAATTATTGTAGAATTATTGGACCTAGCCTTTTCCATCAAGAGAGAGATTTTCTCAAGTTCTGTCCCGTGTCTGCAAGGATGAGATCACAGAATCACAGAATCACAGAATTGTAGGGGTTGGAAGGGACCTCTAGAGATGATCTAGTCCAACCCCCCTGCCAAAGCAGGCTCCCTGGATCAGGTTGCACAGGTAGGCGTCCAGGCGGGTCTTGAACGTCTCCAGAGAAGG
>JANHGO010001377.1:0-34631 GCA_024606505.1 Aquila spilogaster
AAGAACTTCTTCCTTACATCTAATCTAAATCTGCCCTCTTTCAGTTTAAAGCCATTACCCCTTGTCCTATCCCTACAGGGCCTTGTAAAAAGTCCCTCCCCATCATTCCTGTAGTCCCCTTTAGGTACTGGCAGGCTGCTATAAGGTCTGCTTGGAGCCTTCTCTTCTGCATGCTGAACAATCCCAACTCTCTCAGCCTGTCCTCATAAGAGAGGTGCTCCAGCCGTCTGATCATCTTTGTTGCCCTCCTCTGGACTCGCTCCAACAGGTCCATGTCCTTCTTATGTTGGGGACCCCAGATCTGGACGCAGTACTGCAGGGGGGCTCTCACCAGAGCGGAGCAGAGGGGCAGAATCCCCTCCCTCGACCTGCTGGTCACGCTGCTTTGGATGCAGCCCAGGATACAGTTGGCTTTCTGGGCTGCAGGTGCACATTGCTGGGTCACGTTGAGCTTCTTGTCAACCAACACCCCCAAGTCCTTCTCCTCAGTGCTGCTCTGGATCCATTCTCTGCCCAGCCTGTATTTGTGCTTGGGATTGCCCTGACCCATGTGCAGGACCTTGCACTTGGCCTTGTTGAACTTCATGAGGTTCGCACAGGCCCACCTCTCCAGCCTGTCAAGGTCGCTCTGGATGGCGTCCCTTCCCTCCAGCATGTTGACCGAACCACACAGCTTGGTGTCATCGGCAAAGTTGCTGAGGGTGTGCTTGATCCCACTGCCCATGTTGCTGACAGAGATATTAAACACCACCAGTCCCAATACCGACCCTGTTCTACTGGTAAAGCCCACTTCAAGCCTTTACAATTGTTTTGTTAAAAAGAAATGCTATTTTCAGAATTTATTTTGCATCACATAGAGCAAGTTAATGCTATGAGATTGAGTTTAATTATCACTCTGTTAAATTACAGAAAAGTTAAGGGGTGCCTGCTGTAATATACTTTTAGCACTGGTTGTGCAATGCATTTGTGTGATAACATGGAGGAAAGCCTGGGAATGACTTCTTTTATGTACATGTAGCTTAAATGAACCCAAAATTAAAATGATGGGCATATCATGGCTTCAAATTAATGGCCTTAGCAGCTTAAATGACGAATTTGTAAGTAAGTTAAATATAATCTGGGTTCCTTTTGCCTCTGTCTTTAGCAGCTTGGTATTTTCGATCTTCTTAAAGACAGTGATTTCACCAGCATTTAATGGAGCTGGAAGCAAAAGCACAGTAAAACTCTGTATACGAGAGAACATGATAAGTGAGGAAATGGATAATGGGGTGGTTAATGCTGTTAAATACCGTGTGCTTAATGTTGGCAAGTCGATTGGTTTTGCCAATAAAAAGTTTTAAGTGGTTGCAGGTCTTGACTGTTGGAAGCTTTCTCCAAAAATAATCCACCCAATGCGCTGAAGTGTAAATCAGACTTTTAACGAACCAGTGTCATGATTTATTGCCCCTTTTGTGTTGCTTTTCTGGAAGCCTATATTTTAAAATGTTACGTGCATTCTCAGGACTAATCTGTTCTGCTGTAGTTAGGGCTGAAAGTACAGAAGCAGAAAGAACAGCAGAGTGCACCGAGCCTTGGAGCATACTGCCTGTGAGCAGCGTGGAGTTGTGTCCATTACAGACTGCTGAGAGCAGGTTAGAAAAACCTGTGTTAGGAGAGATTCGCATCTGCTTGCTTCTGCCTTAGCAGGGAGGATGGACGAGGTGACCTCTTGCAGTTTGTCCCCAGCATTATTTTCCATTATGATCATAGTACATTTACAGGTACAAACATTTCTCCAACTCAGCCAATGCTAGCTTGCATGTTCAGAGATACTGGAAGGCGTCTTCCCCAGCCTGCTGGTCATTTGCTCAGCTGGTTACCCAAGACACTTTCGCAAAACCTGTATGCCCGTTGCAGCCTGAAGGGAACATGGAGATTGCTTAAAGATCTGGGAGATTAGCTGCATGAAAATGCATCCATGAAAGCATAACCAAAGGCTCTAGTGTTCTTCATGTGCAACTTTCTTCATGAATATAATACTATTAACTGTTGTTTCGGAAATCCTTTCATTCTAGTCATGTGATAATTGAAGACCCTTTTCCAAATAAAAGTTTGAAGGCATACAGGTGGCAGTTCAGAGCCTTACTCTGCTCACGGGTTGTACAGATAAAAGGCTCAGGAACCAAAATTCAAGTAAAAAAAAAAAAAATCTTAACTATTAAAATGATTTATAGAATTTTTTGGTCATTATTATGAGTTTGGGTTGGCAGTACTGTAATGTCTGTCATGATTCCGAGTGTATCGTACTGATTTGATTGTTGATTTCACTGGGCTCTTTGCTTTCCCTAGCTATTAACTAAGCAACTTTTATTACTACCCTCCTGCCATGCGTTGGTGGCAGCAAAACAAGAAAAGAGGGACTGGATTTGGATTTATAAAGACTGTTACCATAACTGAGCTCTGCCCAAGTCCTAAGAAATACCTTGCTAACACGTTTGTAGGCATGTTCCTACCCACAAGTGTCAATGAACAGACTTGTCTTATTTGTCTCAAGGCCCTTACGGACTATCTAAAGACCCTGGTCACCTTGTATTCCTCTGCAAGCCATGATGAACTGGGGGCCAGCCAAGGGCAACTCAGGCCACCCAAGACATGAATCATGCTCTAGCAGTCCTTGCCACTCTCTGGTGGTTCTCAAGGGACCCTGGGATGACTGGGCTCCAACTGTCTGTAGTATTTGTATGGAAAGCTGGGAGAGAGCCTTCACAGAAAAGGTCACACCTCATACTCTTTTTGCGTTGCTGTGAATGTCAAGTGGGCAAATGTCCATCTTGATACCTTGCTTCCCCACCGTTCTGTGTGCCTGTGCTTTGGGCATTGACTCCTCCAGACCACTGAGTAGAAGTGCTTTGTCTCTCAGTTGTTGCACCGGCACTTTCTTGGCTTTGACCCTGGTGCCGCAGGTGGCTTTGTCAGCCCACCCCTTCGGCCCCATCCACCCTCCCTCTCTCAACTTCTCTTGGCTCTTCAGTCCCGTGTGGCTTGCTCCTTTGCTGAACTGCTCACTCGTGGAGATGCACTTTTCCACTCATTCCCTTTCCCCCATGGAGGGAGGAGCTCTCTGGAGGTGCCCAGGCAGCTTTGACTTTGTCCCTTTCCAATCCTTCATCGGGGTGGTGATCCTTACAAAAATACTTGACAGCAGATTGATGACGGGTGCCCAAGACTCTGATCAATATAACTCCTGTGCCTTCTGTGTTTCTGTCCATACTCAGGCGTTATCTCCCAGGCCATATGTTGTTATGATCTCTCTGAGAACGGAGACTGCCTTTCTGTAGTCTATTTGTGCAGCGCCTAGCATTGAGGTTCTCCCCTCTAGTGAGGCCACCCGTTACTTTCCAATATGTTCTATTTGCTTCGCAGGGAGACAACTGGTTGCCAAGAGCGGGATCTGCTCTCTGGGCTGTATCTCCGCTGATGCTCCAGACCGAGTTCCCACTGGCAGATGGGATGTGCCGCCGGTGGTGAGTCTGCAATCTCACGCTGGGCTGAGCTGTGCAGGGTTTGGGAAACAGCTGGTGTTGCTGCAGCATGGGAGGCATCTGCTTTCCGACACCCCCCAGTAATCCCGAGTCTGGATTTCTGTGTCACTCATGTAGAATCCTTGTCGAATCCAGAGTAGTTCCCTTTGTAGACTAGGTTGGTGCCCTTCACATCTCTGCTCTGAGTATTGCAGGGTATCTCTGTCCTAGATGAGGTTTTTCCCTCTGCAGCTCTCTAGGGATTTCATCTGAGGATAGGTTTCAGTAGCTTTTGTGGTATTTATTCCCTGAGCAAAGTCTGCAATGAGTCTCAAAGTCTGTCTTTGCATTGTATGTCCAAGTTGTATGTGTGAAGTTTCTGGAGCTTTTAATGAAGGTAAGGCAGGTTTTCAGAAGTTTCTTCTCTTTAACCATTAGTGTCTCTCTAGGAAGTCCTTTACAGATGTAAAGGACGTGCAGTTTTCCTGTGCTGAGGGCAGGGTATTTAGAAAGCCAATATGGTAGCAAATTAGGATTGTAAAACAAGTTTTACAGCATCTTCAAATTCCTAGGAGGGAGCCTGGGAAGCACTGCACATCTGCAGGAGACAGAGTGCCCCTCAGGGGTGGCAGCGTGGGCGCTCCCGGGGCTGGCAGGACCTGGCTCCTCAGATCTCCTCGGGATAGCTTACAAAATCCCCCCACCCATCTGAGTACTTCCCAGGACTTTCTGTTGCATCTTCTACTCTGTTTGATTAATAAATTGTTCACTTAAATTTTATTTTGCCATATTGAGACAGCTACAGAAATGGAAAAAAAGGCTTAAAACAAAGATAAATTCCCTTGCTTCTTGTGTTTGATTTTGGCCATTAATAGCAAGGGAACTTTAAACAAAGTCTTACTGATGGCTACAAAACACTCGAAAGGAACATACCTTGAGCTGTCTGCGGCGTGCTTTCCCAGATACACTGGAGCTGTTGCCGTTGAGAGACAGACTCACTATCAGGGGGTTTGCAGCAGTCTGTCTGGAGTGCTGAGCAGCTACTTCTGTCTCTTCAAAAGAACTCTTTGGTAAAAGCAGGAGGGGTGAGGATTAGGGGAGGACAGCTTTGGTCAACGGTGATGACAAAGTGTATGTGGGAGAATAACAGTCTCTGTGGAAAAGTCATGAATACATGCTGTCCGGACAGCTTCGTACTGCTGTGTGCTTTGTGTGATGCACAGCACCATTCCTTGAGGTCTGGTAGAAGTAGGGGGTTCCTCTGAAAGAGCTTTGCAAGTCCCAGACACAAGCGGGGTGCCTCCCAGCAGGGTCCGGACTGGAGCTTTGTTAGTCCAAGACAGAGCTCTCCCCTCTCAGCGGCTGCTTTCTGAGCGCCGCAGGTGAGCACGCACTCTGGCTCCTGCTGCAGCAACTTCCACGTGCAGGAAACCTGGGGAGAGCTGCGAGCACGTTTCAAGGTCAGATGTGTGTTATGATTAATCACACTGTCTTTAAGACCTTTGCCTCCACTGCCTCACTGAAGTTGTAATTAACCTGAGCCTCCAGCATTGTAAAAAGTTCCTGACCCAGATAACGACTCTCCGCCAGCGCAGTGGCAGGGTCTCGGCAAAGTCTTTCTCCTACTTCCCTGCTCTCTAGGCTGGTTAGCCTGGGGCAGGACACAGCACCGCTGGTGATGACAGGGATGCGGATGCATAGGTGGATATCAGTACAGGTGTCCTTAGGATGTGGGGAAACACATTCTTGATGCAAGTCTGCTGAACTCCGAGGAGTTGGGCTGGTGGATGAGATCTGTCTGACTGGTGCCAGGGCAGCTTTTGAGGGAATCTCCCCATCTCTCGTGACAGTATAGCCATTGAGCTCGTATGGGGACCTACACTGAGGTGGTGTTTTAACTGGAAGACTGTTTGTAATCTTAAGATGTTTCACCTTGGTGATACTGTATACGGCTGGGTGCTGTACTGGTTGTCTTCTCCATCTGTATATGTTCATTTTATTTATCACAGTACATATAGTGACTTCTTCTGGCTTGAACCTGGAGAGAAAGAAGACAAAGAAATAACAGAAATGCTGTCCTAAAGTACAAGGGCTAGGAAAATAACCCATTACCTTTATTTTTGTGAAACTATAAGAAGTTGCAGCTAAGGCAAGTGACATATCTTTGTATAAAGTTGTCAAGTTTCGTTGTGAGATTTGGTTTTCCTTGCAAAGTTTTAACTGTATGAATTGAAATTTTTCTGTGCCAGTTGTTTCCCTCAATTATTTCCTTTTCTTTTAAATTCAGCCAAAACATTCAACAATTTCTATAAAAGCACTTAGGAAAAGAAATATTTCCAATGTAATCTCAAAGACTTTTTACATATTGTTCCATATCCAAAACCCATTACACCACTCGCTATCACCACATTCATCTTGCTGTGTTTGCTGGAAGGGAGTTGCAGGGAAAAGTGTTTTATACCAATTAAGTTCAGATACTAAGTAACTAATTAGGAGAGTGGTTTCCTGTGCAGGGAGTACAGGAAGACAGGTAGGAAAAAAAAGAAATGCCCTATTTCTTTCATTTAGCAATTTTTACCTTTTGTCCAGATGTCCTTCATCTTCCAATGATCCATTCCCAGCACACGTACAACTTGCAATTGTCAGTATTGATTAATCCTTTTTAATACAGAATATAACCAGTAATCAACGCTAGCATATTTTATGACAAATAGTGTCCTGTTCATTACTCTTTGGGTTTGTTTTGGGTTCATAAAAAAGCAGAATATTCCTGAAATGATGGAGAAGGGCAGACTGCTTTTTCTGGTGGATCCAGAGGGATGCTGTGGCTGTTGTTTCAGCATAGAAAGCCATTAACGTTGCTGGGTTGGAGCAGACAAAGGACTGTTCTTGCAAGGGCAGCAGGAGAAGAAGGGGAACGTACTCTCTGGGCTGGTGTTTAATGCGTCCGATGGCAGCTCTCAGCCTCCCCATTGATGGCGTTGCCTGGCCCACAGCCGGAGAGGTGGGAGGCTGGTGGGACCCTGCGCTGTGTAAGGGTGGGAGCATGGTCCCCTTAGCGTCCCGTCCCAGCACTCAGGACGCTCAGGGAGGACGTGCGGCTGAGCTTCTCACATAGAGACACTAAAATAGTTCATTAATGCCTGTTTTCACTCTACCCTCAGTGGGCATCACTGCAAATCAGTGGAAAAAGATATCAACTTAGTGGATTTTGACTCAGGCTCATAAAATTAGTACATGGATGTAGTAGTTGGCTTTTATTCTCTTTCTCCATGGCATGGTTCATCTCTTGAGCCCTCGCAGTCTTTGGTCAGGTGTTACCAGACTTGTTTAGTTACTGTTGCTGTCATTAACACATGCTGTCGTGTATAAATCTACTTACTATTGGCAGTATAAAATGACCCAAAGATACTTCTCCCTGGGAAAGTAAAGCTTCCAGGCCTAATTGTTTTCCTCTCTCCAGCTGGGAGCAGAAACTGCACACTTAACTTCCCAGTACTTTTTCTTTTGATAATATTGCCAATTTGAGAAAGGACACAGGCATCAGGAAAAGGTGATCTGCAGTGCTGATTTACATAGCAAGGTTTAACAATTCCCTCCACTGAAGCTGATGATAATTTCAGATGGCAGGAGGAACTGTGGAACTTTAGGAATGCTAATGCAAAACTCCAACTGAGTGGAAAGAAACTCACTCCCCACTGAAACACAGATATAAAAAAAAAATACAGGTTGACCAGAGGTAGCGGAACTGATGAGCAGAAGTGTAAGTCAGTCAGCTGTAGTCCCCAAATGAGACCTTGGTTGCTCTTGGGTGCTGCGCAGACTCTAGGTAAACATCTTTATCAGGCTGAGAGAGTTCACAGTGATGCCGTCCTTTGAAAATGGCATGTGCTGGAGGAAGAGTGTGTGTGCAAGGCCGTTTCTCACATCCTCACTGCTTGCTAACACAGCAGTGACTGTCTGCCAGTATACTAATCCCCTGGGGCATGTCTCTGAGCATCTCCGTGTCTAACCTGGTGGGTTAGCAGCAGGGTTTGCGCTGTGCTTTTGAAAGCCCAGGAGGACCACAGGCAGTGCTTGTTGGTGGCTACTGTTCCTGTGCAGGGATTTGCCATTCCCAAATAGCTGGAGTTCCTTGAAACCATGTCCGTTTATTGCCAGGGTTAGTTGATGGTTAAATAAAAAACACCTTTATTCTATCAGAAGCAAAAAAGCAAGTGCAGCAGCAGGACAGAGCAAGGCAGCCCTGCCCTGCCCACCCTCCCAGCTATCGAGTCCCACTGCTTTTTGCACCAGACCCTCATCAGCCTTGGGTGGGTTAGGTACGGTGCAAGACCTCCCCTTGAGCTCTGCAGGCAGGACTTCCCTTTCCAGTGCTCCCAACAAGGCAGGCCTGCAGACAGGACTCAACACCCTGACAGCTCTCTGCCCTATCCCACCAGTCCTGAGTTTGTTCACTTTATATCTTTCAATGCCTAATCTTGTGTCATTTAAAGATGCTTCTATAGGCTCACAGTCCTGGGCCCTTCCTCTACAGCTGACTGTAACACCCCGCAAGTAGGGGCAGTTAACATGGTCTTTATCAGTCTTCTCACTTTCTTTTGCTTGTTGATGGCAGCAAGGCTTGATGCTGCAGAAGTCAGCATATGCCTGGACTGCCCATCCGTACCCAAATGCCTGTAGATGTGTGAAAGGACCCTGGCTTTCTCCATCCTCTGCTCCACTCAGTGGCTTCACGTGAGCGGTCGGCTCTGAAAGCTGGGGCAGATGTGCTGGTACCTGCCATTCCTACTCTGCAGCTCTGCTGTTAGACTTGTCCTCCCCCAGCTCATGGCTATGGGTGGCATTTACTGAGTTTTGTTAAGAACAGAAGTCAACAAATCAGTAAAAAATCCAGGAGCAATTATAGAAGCTTTTCCCACCTTTCTGCTTTCTGATGTGGTTTTTATCTGCCTGTAAATGACAACAATGTAAATGTGAAGCAACGGTTTTGCAGCAAATAAATGTGGTGTGATTTTAAGCATTGCAGAGCTGACAAAAGGTTTGGTTTTGTTTTTTGTTTTTTTTTTTTTTTCAAAATGAGTTCTGTGGTTAATATAGCACATTTTTCAGTCTGATCTGAAAGAAAAAGAAAAGTTTATTGAAATACGGACAACAGCTCTGCAAAAGCAGTAAAAGCATGGCTAGTGACAGCCTTTGTCTGCGGCACTGGTGAATTCACCATCCCAAATTAAAAAAGTTTGAAGCTAGAGGGGGAGTAAGGGCTGGTTTTGATCAGTGGAGAGGATGTGTCCAGATGATACCCTTATTCAGGGCAAAAAAAGAAAAGAAAAAGATAAAAGGTTCAAATGCAGATTCAGAGAATTAAGCTACGGACGAGCTAAGAGCTCTAGAATACTTTTGTATGAGAAGATTCACACAATTACTGAAAGAGCTGTTATTTATTCGCTTTAGACTTGCATCTTTGGATCATTTAGCTTTTGTGCATGTTCCTGTGCAGAGGAGCAGCTGAAACACAGGTTTCACTGAGACATTCTGTAATACACACACCTGTGTGCCCTCTACAGACATGAGGAAGGAGCAGCAAGCTGCTTTATGTTAAACTAATGAACCCCAGGCTATGTTAAAAATTGCTCCCACCCAGAGGCATGACTGAAATCTCAGGTATTCTTGCTAGGTATCAGCATGGCACCTGCCCAGTGTCTCCCTAGTGATGCTATCAGTATCCTGGGGAACTGGAAAGGAGAGCTGTGTGTTGGCCTAGCAATGCCAAGCTTTGCTAGAACTGCCTGCAACTTCCAGTGAGTATGTGAAGCATGCTCATACTTCCTTACTAAATTCTTCCTTCTGAAGCTGTTATTTCAATATCCTTGAAAGACACAATATAATTATAGCACAAGCACTTTGTTTGCACAATGAATTTTTGTACAGGCTAAAAGAATCAATATAGGTCTAGTTTCAAAAACTATTTTAGAGCTGTGCTTGGCTATTTTTTAAACTTAATTAAAATGTATATTTTCCTGGCATGCAGTTCTCCGTGTGACCAAATGCTGCTTGGTCTTTAGAAAGAAATATCTTTAAAATGTCCAAGATGTTTATGTTTGAAAAATTGCTGCTGTGTGCACCAACTTTAGTACATTCCATAAAATTTTTATACCTAATGTGAGCAATGTCTATAAGATGTTATGGTGGAAGTGAATTTATAATAGTCTCCCTGAAGAGGTAATAGCTTTGAGGCTGCCACACCAGTTACACTATGGATGAATGTTAAAAATAAAAGAGGAGGGGTAGTCATTAATAATAAACATGTTAAAAATAACAACAAACATCTGACAAAGTGGTTAGTAGAAAGGAGCCTCAGATCATAGCTGATTCCTGTGCTTCCATCTCAGTGTGGCCACAGGTGGGGCTCTGGGCAATCATCACCACTGTTAATTGCCATCTGCCTCACCAGCCTGGGAGAGAAGGCTTTCAGTGGGGATGCTGGTTTGGTTTGGGACTTTGGCTGAGCAAACTTGGGGACGTTCTCCCAAGTGTGTGGGAAAGGAGATGGCTCCTTACTGACTGTGGTGTCCGTGTGGGGCCTTGGAAAGCACTTCAGAAAGGGCTTTGGTGTAACACGAAGTCAGAGATGCAGGCAGAGGCTGTGTGCTGATTTTGTTAGCTGTGTGGTGCTTAATTGCCAGCTGAGGTTAAACCATGACAGCTGGATACTGGGGAAGCTGCTGGATGGGAAGGAGGATGCCATACTGTGAAGCTGCTGCACTGGTGTGAACAGGTATGGAGGGCTAGACTCTGATATGGGTGGCACCGAGAAGAAGTGCTGAGCTCTATGTTAAATGCTGTATACCGCTGTACCCAAAGTGTGGAGCATGAAGTATCGTCAAGGAGAAGAATGGAGAGCAGGTGGCCTGTGGGGCACTGTGGACCTTGCAGTGATTCTACAGAGGCAGTAATTCTGCCTTTTGTCTGCACTGGGACAGTAACAAAACCCTCAGCCTTCAGGCACCAGCTGAGCCCTTTCCAGAGGCAGGAGGTGCTGTCTCCCCACTGCATGCTGCCCCAGAAGGATGTTTGTTTCTGTTCCATGCTTTAACTTTTGCCCAACCTTCCTGTGAAGCAGCCACGGCCGGCTGAGGGGAGAGCATGGATCACGGCACTGAGGTAACGCAGACTTTCTAGCTGTTGGGTCGGCGAGTCTTGCTTGTGCGTCCTGGGGAAACTTCCAGACATCTGAGGAAGTTTCATTCTGGTCAGACTGGTGAGGAGCTTTGTTTGCTAGTCTGCTGCTTTCTTCTTCAGCATTGCACCCTGATCTTCTGCTGGGGTGTACTTCACTGGTAAATTCACTGCCTGTGCCGGCTGTTGAGCATTGCTGGTTCTTCAGTCTGCTCTGCTGCCTGGCCTGCTGACACCAGGGCTCCGGAGAGTCCCAAAGCTCAAAAGAAAAATACTGGGGGGTGAAAATAATGGCAAAACTCAAAATGAATGATTGTATGGTCTGTGTTGCTGTTAAGATGGATGTATTTTAAAGGTAAATTTCTTGGCATCTAATCAGGGAGTGTCTGATTGGAACACATCTGCCTGAGTTTGCAGAGACCTCTGCACTATGGATTGAAAAGGTAAACTGCTCTAGGTGTCTTGTGCTGCGAAGATGGGGGCCCAGCAGGGATGCCCCAAATACAACACAAACACAACTTTCCTGCTCAAGAAAAAAATGAGTAAAAACAGGGGAAAGAGAATACCATATGATAAAGTTTTAAAAGGTGAATAAAATATAGCAGAGGTAGACAAGGTGTGGAGGACAAAGTAAAGTCCTGAGAAGACTTAAGGAAATAAACCCACTGCAGTTCTTGAAGATGCAGATGTGGAAAGCTGTGATTCAGCAGAGCTCTTGCTTCTATGCTAAGAGCTTAAGCAGAGGCTGAGCAGTCGTTCAAGTGCTTTGCTGAGCGGAGTCTAAGTGTACAAGATCCACAGTCATGGAGACTTTGGCTGTAGTAGGGCTGATTGATAAGCACTTAAAAATATTTTATAATCTTTCCACTGTTGCAATCAGCACTATATTGTGAAAATGTAAAGAAATCTGATAAGCACTTAGTTACTTTGTTAATGTGCTTTGAGAATAAAGTTAAATGAAAAGTGAAACTAAGAGGTCTACATTTACAGCTATTTATGCAAGGAGCAAAATCTAATTAAGCAGTTTTAACGGGTATGATACTAAGGTGTGAAGTTTATTGAACACTTGGTTAACTATTCAATTAGTCTGTGGACTTTGTGAGCTGGTATAATTCTAATTCATGTGAGGATCAATTACTTGATTTAGAAGAAAATATAACATAAAACTTTAATTCCAAGAATGGTAGAAGTTAAGTAATTGTCACAAATTGATTCTGTTAGCATAATCATTACCAATATTCTTCCAAACAGATAAATATTGCTTGAGAGATTTGAAAAGATTTTAGGATTTGCCATTAAAATAAGCTTTGCTTTCTCTGATGATTTTTTTTTTTTTTAAATGGTAATTGACAAGTTTAAATAAAATTGGCTTAAATATCAAAGGATGGTCCCTTAGGAAAGCCCAACCTTTTCTTGTGTTTTACTGCATAGTTGTAATTGTTGAAGGCTTTTACTGATAAGAAATAGAAGTTGTAACTTCTGCCTTTTTTGTAAGCAGTGGACCAGCTTTGTGCATGCATCTGCCCCCCTGCACCGAGTTGTCATTTATATTTAACCACATGAAGGGCAGATATGATGCAGAACTGGGTTTGTTTAAGGAAGCTTGGCAAGAACATCTCTGCAATACCTGTGCTCGGGAAATCCAGTCATCGTCAGGGAAGAACTGGCATTTTTTCGACAGAGTGACTATACTGTAATTTGGGTTTTGAATTCTTAGTAAGAGTCATAAAAATCTATTTTCCGCCTGGGTGTTTTGTCAGCAAATGAACCCTTTGGGTGCTAAGACCTGGGTAATATCCAAGTGTTAAAAAATCTTTTCTGCTGCGGAGTGTTAGCCCTGCTGAACCATACTGATAGGGAAGAAGCCTTTGCATGTGCGATGGCACAAAACATAGGAAGATGCTGTCTTGGGTATAGGATACAGGGTCTGTCTTAGCGTTACCCAAGCTTAGGAAAATATTTCCATCAGCTGGAAACTGTGTGTTATACCTGCTGGCAAATTCGTGTGGTCTGTAGCAGGGGGTGTAACTGCCAGGTTGCAAGGTCTTGGGTTTGGCCATCGCCAAAGCAGCTTTTCCCCCAAAGCTGCTAGCTGGGGACATGCTTCAGGGGTGGCAGAAGTGTCCGTCCTGCGCTGCTCAAGATGAAACAGGACAGACAGACCTGGGAGTGTCTGAGGGTCACGAAACAGATGGGGACAGTCATCACAGGGGACTGAGAAGCCTTAAGGCTGGAGGCTTTCGCCTCCCTTCTGTCCCTGTCTTCCTAAGGCTGTGCTACTCTTCAGTTGCCTTGCTGACTGGATGGGTTTCCTTGCTTTTCTCCCTGGATATCTATATTAAGAGTAATTATCCAAGTGGAAATTACAGTCTAATCACAGAAGCTGGGCCCTCAGTGCTGTGGCTGTGGATTCCTCCTGAGAAAAGGGAGGCAGTTTTCCGTGCTGCTGGGCTGGGACAGCCTGAGCAGGAGAGTGTCCGGGTGTCTTCTTTACCAGCCCTTCGATTCAGCTGATCTGCCAGCAGGTCCCTCAAGCCTTTCTTTAAGTCCTCCTCCCAGCCCTTCCTGGGGAAGTCAAGCACAGGATCCCATCTCGCTTGCTGCTTTCTTAAAGACAGAGCTTAGTAACTGCTTCCATTTTAGGATGTGCAGGTCCCCCCAGGCCTGATCAATGTCCCTGAGCACAAACCTCTTGCTCTGCCCAATGCTGGGGTCAAGGAGCAGCGGGTGTGCAGCTGTGTTTTGAAAGGATGTGCAGTGTCTGGCCACAGGAATGTCATCGGCATGGAGCACCATTTCCCTGGGCAGCCTCACCTGGGACCAACATCTGCTGGACCACGTGGATCTTGGAGTCGTCCTTGTAGAGAACATCAGGAAAGTATCACTTTCCTGGAGACTGTTGCGCTGTGTAATGCTCAAACTGGCATTTTATTATTTCCTTTGCTATGAAGAAAAATGCACCATTTGGTTACAGATGGAAACTCCTTCCTGTGTGGCACAGTTCATCCACAGAGCCCAGCGTGCTCTTTGAAACGAGACAGGCTCATCAAGTATGCTGACAGATGGGGAAACCGAGGCACAAAGGATGAAGAGGCCACAGTCTTGCAGCAGGGCTCCGGCAAGGCTGGGATAAGGTGCCTACTCTGCTCTGGCCTTGCAAAAGCACTGTGTAACCTACCCAAGCAGTGTGTTGGCAGGACTAGCAGTGATTAATTCTTTTTCTTCTCCTCCTGCCCAATCAGGCAGGAAGTGATGAGTCAACGATTTCACCTTAGAAAAGGATCTGAGAAAGAAACTGTTTCAAAGCTGTATAGGTTGAAATCTTTCCTTCTTTAAGAAAAAAGGCTGAATGATTTTGTTTGGTGTGTTTTGGTTTTCTTTTTTTTTCTCCAGGAAAAGGCTTAACTGAAGGGCAGGAGAGATTTGGGGAAATAATCCACTTCTCCACGGAAGCTATTCTGATGCTTCCTGTTTCACAACAAATCAATGGGGATTAAAAAATCCCTGTCACTTCTGTAAAACTTCTTGCATAGATTTTATTCAACCCACCAGCTTAGTTTGGACAGGAGGGATGAGCATGACAAATACACTAACAGAGCTTTGCTTGGCCCTCTGTCAGACAGTGATGCTCCTAGGAGTCCACCTGGCTCTTGCCCTGGCAGACAGACTGAGTTTAAGCCTTCAGCAGATATAACTAATTAGGTTTCCAATGGCTAAGTGTTACAAAGTGGTATATTGAAAGCACATGGACCACCTTTACGGAGGCATAAATGTGGTGCATAGGGAGTGCATCAGATCTCCTCACGGGGAGGAGGAAATCCAAGCGGATTTGGTTGCAAAGCATCCATTAGTCCTGATTTCTGGGGTTATACTAATGGTTAAATTAACTCTAAATGGGTCCTTGGGGGCTACTAGATGCCCTAGATCTGCTAATGCTGAGTTGATACTTATTGTGTCACTGCAGAGGAAAGCAAGAAAAGCAGGATGGGTAGAGGAACATGTCTATTCCCCCCACCCCGCTTCTGGTCAAGAGAGACATCTATTTCATCTTCCCTTTGTAGTCCTGTGCTGTCCTCTGACCAGGGTGATACCTAATTTCTTTCTGGGGATGAAGAGAGCCTTCTGGGAATGCTGTATTCCTGCCACAGGCCCCTGCCTGAAGCAGTGGCAGGTGGGAAAGGGTAAGAGGATGCGTGATGGTTCAAGGACTTCTTGTGCTCACGTCCCAGCTCTAGGAGCAGGTTACAGGATGGGATGCTTGATGGTGCCCAGCTCTCCTCGGCATAAGGGCTGCTCTGCTGCTGCTGCTGGAGTTCCCCTGCACTGTGCCGGCCATGGGGCACACTGTCCTAGGAAGAAATTCTGTTTTAAATGTTAGAAATCTCAACATTGTATGGGATAACATGGGACAGTTACTGTTGACACAAATCTGGATGAAGCCTGAAAGAGGAACAATCTAAAGATGAATTGAAGAGCTTCATACCCCAGGAAATAACAAAATAGTTCACAAACTCTTTAGTAAACACTTCTGTATTGTCTTATTGTTGTTAATGGATCATTAAAAAGCGGTAAAATGCAGTAGTAATAAAGCTGAAATCCTTTATTTGAAATTAGCCTTCCCATAAGCAGTGTCTGGGGGTCTGTGTAGTTATGTGCCAGGAGATCTGCACTACTGGAGGGTGCTCGTGGATGTGCTTGGTTCGTAGACGTTATGCCCGTTAGGCTGGGCTTACACCCCCTCTTCAGGCTTGGCTGCTGAGGGAGGAAGCACGATGCCGAGGAGACTTTGTTTCCCAGGTTTCTGCTGTTTGGGAGCTCCTTTGGTCCTGCAGGAGAATGCATGCGATGGCACTGCAAAATTAGCAGAGGACTTTGCAACACAAACTACATCTGCAAGTGCTGATGGTGTGAGCTGCAGTCTACTAACAGTGGGGATTTTTGGTTGCTTTTTTCTTTTTTCTTTCGTGTTTTCCTGTTACCTAGAAGTACTTGGAGGTAACAAATACAATTTTCAGACTGGTAGAGTTTGAAGTTAGGGGGAAATTAGATTGTTTAATGTGACCTCCCTGCAATCAGAGGCAACTGAATTTTACTCCCTGCATGGACCCTGGTAACTTGTGCATTTGTAAAGCACCTTTCCTGAAAGATATCCAAATGTGGCCTGAAGAAACTGAGAAATGGAGAAATCACCTTTCCATCCAGAGTTTATTCCAATCATCCTGGTTGTTAAAAATATGTGCCTCGTGTGATTTGAACGTTTCTGGTTTTATCTTTAAGCAGTCGGTGCTTCATATGCTTTTCTTTGTTAGGCAGAAGAGGGTTTAATTACCTGGCATTTCCATTCTGCAGCAGTAGTTATGCCTTCTACCCAAGGTACCTTACAGGCGTCCCTCTGGGACCCCCCAGTAACGGTGTGTTTAAATCCAACTGGTTGGAAACTGTTTCACAAACTGCTTTATTCACTGGCAGATGTTGGTTCATCAAAATGGTACTTTTTTTGGAGAATGTCTATTATTTCAAAGTTGCTGCTGTCCTTGCTAAAGGGAGGAAGGAGTAAGTAGCTTGAGACACTGCAGCATCCCAGCGACAGCCCGAGGGCAGAGTAGCACTACCCACCCCAGGGCCTGATGGAGCGGACACCAAGGGGACATTGGCTGGAGAAGGGGGAAGAAACAGCATGAGTTTGCCACACTTAGGTCTTCTGAGTAAAAAAACTCAGTTAACTCTTGGATGTGAAGGCAGACGACAGTTGTTGTCTGTAGTGTGCAGCAAAAGGGCTGCTGAACTGTCCTGAATAAGTGCTGAGCAAAATAATCACTCTTGCCACAACCATGTCTCGTATCACTGGGTGGTATTTTACCTCCTTCTCAGCAGTTTGTAACCCTGTTGTTGCTTTTGGGTTGTGCTCCTGGGAAAGAGATGAAGGCCGGGTTTGGCCCAGGAGCAGCATCCCGTTGTCCTTATCCTGTAGGCTGAGTGATGAGCTGTGGGAGCACAGCGAGCAGACCGTGGCTTTCTGAAGTGCAGGAGACTTGGGTGATCTCTGGCTGGATCCTGCCTGTGCAGCGCCATCCCAGCTGGGCACCAGGGACGTTTTGGGGACTGGGGCAGGTCTCCCTTTCCCTGGGATAGAGGTGGCTTTGTCACATTCTGGTGCCCCAGGTGGTGAGGGGATAGTGCTGGCATGCCAGCAGACCTGCAGACAGCTGGGCCATAGGGGAAGAGGCAAGAGCTGGACTGGCTGTGATGAGTTTTATTTGTATATGTATATTATTAGTTCACTGCTGGTATGATTTCTCTCCCCCAACCCCACCAAGGTGCCTCCCCTTGTTTTACATACAGCATGAGTGCTCCTGACTGGGATTGCTTTGTTTCCTAGAGGTGCTCTGGGGAATACATAGCATTGCCCAGGTCTTTTGGTGGGCTTGGGGTGGTGATGCACGTGAGGGGTCTTGCTTGCTGCTGGCAGTGCCTGGCAGAAGGGACGTGTTGCAGGTGCGCTCTGCGTATGCCTCCAGCAGTGCTGCCTTGGGGTTTGAATGGAAAGTGGGAAAGCCTCTGTTTCCTTCTAATGCTGTTGAAGATTTCCTGTGTTAAATATTATTGCCTATTTAAATTAAAGCCGCCCATGTGTAGACTATGTGTTATGTTCCCTCTCCCACAAAGTTGTTGAAAGTGATCTGACTGTCACTTTCAGAGATTAATATTAGAAATACCCAGGATTTTTATTTAAATACCATGATGATCCATTTCCATTCTCAAATCTTGCTAAAAATATTTGACCCAAACTGCTGCAGTGAGGTGCAACTCCTATGTGTAGCTAAATTGCCTCCTATGTGGTGGTTTTATCTTTTTTTGTCTGTAGAAAACTAGATATTTTAATGAAAATGTAAATGGACCCACATGTCTGATTTTATGTAGATTGACTGCCATTGATTTTAAAAAGTGCTCTACCCACTTGCCCCCTTTTTGTTTGCAAAACGTCAAGGCAGAACTGTATATAGGGAACTCCTTGTGCTGCCTTCTCTTGCTCTTTATGCTAAAATGAGCTCCTGTCACTCCAAGCAGCATCCAGCTGGCTCCTGCACACCTTGTCTCATGGCTCTGCTGGCTGACTCTGCTAGTGGCTGGTCCTGCAGAGCAAGTTTTGCTCTTAAAAAGCAGAGGAGCAAACCATTTGTCACCATTCTGCACTGGATGGGGACAGGAGTGTTCCTACAGGCTTGCCCTCGGTGCCTGCAGAGCCGAGGGGCTGGGGTTTGGTCGGGGTGATGCTGTGTGGGGTGGTGGGTGATGGCTGTGCTCCAGCAGCCCGGCGGAGGGGAAGGGAGGTGGGAAGAAGGGATGGGGATGGGTAAGAACCAAATGGCAGAGGTGGCTGGAGAGTGCGAGAGCATCACAATAGACACACCGCTCATTGTGTTTCTTGGGTGAAGTCGATAAACATTGTAAGTGCAGCCGGGAAATCACATGTATTTCTTTGCGGTCCCGGCTGCCTTGTATTGCACATGACTGTTCTGGAAGCACAGAACCTGTCCACGTCTCAATGCATTTGTGTGCTGAAATGAGCACCTGGGGCTTTGAAATGTAGGTGGAAGGGGACACCACCATTTTAGTGATGCTTTTATGTATTTCAAGGAGCAGTACGGTGTCAGTATTGCCCAGTTACTCACAGCACAAAGCAGCTGGTTCAAAGAGGTATTACGTGTGTGTTTGTTATATACAGTATATACAACTGTCACTTGGCGTCCTGGCTGCTTTCTCCTGTTCACTTGAGTAGAAGCTGCTAAATGGACTTTTCACCCCTTCCCATCTGCATGTGCAACCACCTCATCTCTCCATCCCCTTGTCGCCATGCCCCTGCCCGGTGCTTGCAGGTGTGCTACGGTATGGAGTGTTGAATGACATTAATGTTGGATGAACCTTATCAGTCCTTTCTGGTACGGCAGTGTGAACTCCCTGCAGAAATGGTGGGCATGAGGAGACACTTCAGTATAGATGGTTTTATTTATTTATTAATTCTTTAAATATCTTAAAGCCTCCAAAACTGGCTCCTTCTACTTCACTTTGTCTGGGTGACCTCTCTCTGATGCAGAGATGCTGGAGTTTCCAAGCCGTTTTGCATCCTTTTGTATGAAGAGATGGAGACCTATCCATCATGCAGGTATGCAGAAGAGAGGAGTGACAGCTTTTGGCAGTTCTTTTTCTTAAGCAACACCAGACATTTTACAGCTGGAACTAATTTTACCTTAGTTCTTTTACAGCTGCTCCCAGCCAGTTGAATTGTGAGTGTATGTGAGAAATGAGATTTGAAAGAAACGCAAAGCGCTGCCCCTTCACCTCACCAGAGTGCACTGGGCTGCAGCCATTGCACTTTGTCTCCAGGCGGCTGTGGTTTGTGTGTCCTCTTCAAATGATCAGGGACTGCAAAGACCAGCTCAGCGGATGAACATCACACCCTTTCCCTTCTTGGTGTATTTGCATATTGAGGGTCCTCTGCAATTATTCTTGGATTATTAGCCTGGAACCAGTGCCAGCATCACCTATAACATTAACAGACATTGAGATGTTTCCAAGCCATAACAGTGACATGGGGCGATCTTGTTAAACTTGAAGACATTAATCTCTGAAGACAATATCCTGAAAGAAATCAGTGTGCTGGAGTAGCTGGCATGACTTTGAGAGAAGGTTCCTCTGTTCAGTTCACCTGGACTGAGCAGATGCGCTCGCAGGTTCCCAGTGGGCACCTGGAGCCCTCCCGGGATGGGGGACGACCATCCTGGGGAAGGAGGATCACAGCCTGCCTTCCCCGAGGGTGCTCCGCTGAGGCAGGGCGCTCATGATAACCTGCGTGGGTAACAGGAGGGCACAAGAGGTGAAACTGTGGAAGATGTCTTGGCAGTGGAGTTTTTGAAAGCGCCTGTTTCTTCCCACACTGCTCCTGCCCTGCGCTGGGGAAGGTGAGCCGGGACACTGGTGGGGATGGACATGAGTGGCAGGTTGCGCAGGGGACGGGGCATCCCCTGCCAGTGTCTCTAGGAAGCAGTTTCAGTGCTCCATCTTACCTGATGGCAGGAAGGGTAGAAGAAGGGTCTGTGGGGCACCACCCTGCTCTGATGCATACGGTCACCTTGGCTGGACGGTGGGTGCGGGGGCTTTTCTGTTAAGCCAGTTTTGAATGCAGTGTCTGTGATGCTTTTGCCACAAGTGACAGAGCTGGTACAGTTTGCTTCGGCAGTTGTCATTTATCTGGTCATAACTATGTTAAAGCTTCATGACCAGCTTTGAGAACGGGAGGCTCCGCAGGAGGGTGGATGCATGCATGCAGCAGCAGTAGTGCAGCTGCCTGGAGAAGTCCAGCCGAGGGGGTATTGGAGGACTCGTGGTAGTCTCAGTTCAGATGACTCTGCTCTCTAGTATCTAAATCAGTTGTGTGTCACCTTCAGACCCTGCAGAGGCTGGACTGGCTCACTACAGCTTTCCTGTGTTGAATTGCCGTGGTGTGGGTGCACACAGCCAGCTGCGGAGAGGAGCTTCCCAGCAATTCCAAAGAAGACAAGAACTCGGAAAACGCCTGGGATGGCACATTTCTTCTGCCCTCTCCTACTTCTCTGGTTTACCTCTGGTCCTGATGTGAAAGTGCCTCTTTGCAAAAAAATAGAAAGTGGAGAAAAACAATGTGATCTGGACTCCCTGTTTTGCTGTTCTCTGTTCGGGAGTTTGAGTTTGACTCTCGGCAAGCCCTGAGCATTTACTGCTGGGGTTAACTGCAGCGCTAAAACCCTTTGCGAGCCCTGACTGGCGGGGAGCTGATCAGGAGCAACGGACCAGAGTTTCAGGGCAGGGTTGGTGCCAGGAGGATGCTGTGCAGCACTGTCGGCGTGTGGCTGAGGGCTGTGCTGCAGATGGCACTCGTGGTCCTCCGATAGCAGCCATGCTCCAGCACTGGCAGGACCCGTTTTCACGGACCTGCGAAGGAGCTTTGGCACCGAGCGACCCTTGAACGTGTGTGTCTGAGTGCTGGGGCTGCAGCAGCCCTGCGCTGGCCTGGTCAGAGGCTGCTACCGGGGCTGTGCATGCAGCCACCGGGCATGGCCATCTTCTGTCCACACTGCGACGAGGCTGCTCTGCCTGCCAGACCGCCTCTGTTTTGAAGATGTTTCTTTATAGTTTTGCTCTTTGGAATTTTTTCCAGCGCTAACAGCATTGTTGCAAAAATGTGAGCATTTAAAATTAATGCGGGGCGTTCCTTAATAGAGTGTGTGGGAGAGCAGCGCTCAGTATTGTGAGAAACAGGCTGAGGAGGTGAGGGATTGCCAGAGAAACTGCAGAGGCCTGGCCTGTCCCGGCCATCTGCGCTTGAGGGCTGCTGCAGCACGCCTGTGCATGCATGGACACCTTCTGCCCGCCTGCCAGCGGAGCTGGGAGCCCTTCCTCACAGTCTCTATCTCCACACCACATGTGCTGCAAGTGTATTAACTCTTTAATTGGCATTTGTATTTTGCACATTGCCTCAGCAAGCTGTTGAGATGATGCTGGGTTGTCCTTCCCTCCTGCCATTCCCAAACGGCTCCTTCCTTAAACATGCTGTCCCTCAGCACTGAGAGTTTGCATCTGTCTGCAGCTTGTTCTTCCCCACCGCACCTTCGGCGTGGGCATGGGGAGCTGCTTTCTGCTGTTTCTGGCCTGTCCCTGTGTGCTCCGGGGTGCTTTCTGGAGCACAGAACCAGGGAGGGATCTGCTCAGAGAAGAGACGGCTGCTCCAGCATAGAGTCTCTGCCTTTGTTCTGCCTTGCCTTCTCTTCTGCTGAAAGACCTGGATGTAGAAGTACTGGACTTCTCATTGTCTCCTGGCAAACAGGTCCTCCTCTGCCTTTTGTTCTTCGCTTCTTCCACCATCTCTCTGCATAGCCTACTCTGTGCCTTTTGTGAAAGAGCCTGTCCTTCTGGGAAGAAACAGAAATACTACTTTCTGTTTTTATTTCTCCCCAGCCCTTCCTGCCATTCCCAGGGCTGAAGCCTTGCAGAGCAGAACAGAGACAAGGAGACCACTCAGCTGGGGACTGTGCATGGGAAAAGTGGGTAAAAAGGGTATAGGTTGAGATGAGCACAGGTCCATCTGAGGCTGCTGCGGTTGTGTGGCTGCGTGCCCAACTCCAGTGGGAGACAGATCCTGGTGTTGCTTCTGTTGTCTTAATGCCATCAAACTCTCCCGTACACCCCAAGGACTTGTCCTCAGGCCTCTGTCCTGAAAGCAGGAGCTGAGAGTGCTCCCAAGCCTGGCATGTCTTTGGTTAGCTCTGGTGACTGTAGAGAGAGAATGAGCAGGAAGGCCTATAAGTGAAGCAGTTGTTGGTGGCTCAGCCAAGGGCAATGCGAGGAACCTCTCTTGAGCTCAGCTCCATGATAGCCACAGGACTTGCTACTGAATGGCTGGAAGTCAACCAGTCCTGACCTGGTGTTGGACGTAGGTACTTCGACCTCAAGTCAGGAGTTCCAACTCTTGCAATGATATAGTACACTGGTGAAAGTCATGCAGGAAGATGGGACTCTCTTATTTCTGGGAGGGTATTTATCCAAGCAGGCGCTCTCCTGGTGACCTTGGTGATGATCAACTGAGCAAGACAGGAGGCTCCTGAAGCTTTCCTGGTACTGAGCACACAGTGCGTGTCATGTTCCATCCCATCTCAAGTGCTGGCCACCTTCTAAGATGGAAGATGAAAAGAAAGCAAAGAATTTATTCCCAAAAGGAAAGTTGTCCCAGGCCCCTTCTGGCAGCAAATAGAAACCTTGAAGCATGGGATTAATACAACATTGTGCAGAGACATGACAGTTAAGGCACCTTACAACGCTTACTAGGTTGCTCAACATATTGGACACCTTAAGATTTGTGACATAAGCTTTCACTTCTTGCTCCGGCATCTCTGCTGTCCCATTGCAGAGCTATGGATATGAGCTTGTCAACCTCTGCCTCCCAGCAGTTTGATGCCCAGGCCCCATACTGTGTTTGGAAATACAGAGCTCCTCTCCTGCAAGGCCTGGGGCTTTCTTGTCATTTCCAGTCTAAATTAATTCATGACTAATTCACATCCACATGAGGTTTGTCCCAGTATTATGCTTCTTCCTTTCTCGTACGTGCTCCCTCACTCTTGCTTCCTTCACAGAAACCCATCCAATTTCTTCCCAACCATTTCATCAAAAAACACAAATCAAAGTGGGATAATTTTTATGTAAACAGCTTTCCCACTCTTTCTTACCCAATAGATAGTGGACAGAGAGCTCTCAATAACACACAGGTGATCGCTCTGTACATGCAGGTGTCTCTGGCCAGTTCAAATGGCTGGTGTCCATCTCCCTTGGAAGGAGCCTCCAGTGCTGGTGACCTGCTGGACTGGTGCAGGCTGCCCAGGGGTGCAGTGGTAGAGCAGGATGGATGAGTCCTCTGTGTGCAGCCCGGATTACCTGCTCTGCATCCAGCCTGATCTTACAAATGCTTCCCCCCGACGGGGTTAATTAACTGTATTGTGTCTTGAGAAGCTAAATTGCTAATAACAACCCTGTTTAAGAAATGTTCAAAAGGCAGCAAACAAGCAAATAGGTAACTTGGCAGTACTGCTTCAGCCTCAGAAGATTTACAGCAACTGGAAATTGTTTTTCTCTATTATCTGAATATGGAACTAATCATAGTTTTATTGTGCTGTAATGGAAGAAACTGTCTTAACAAAGGCCCTTCTTGTTACTACCACTGTTAGACCTCGAGCTATAAACCACTGAACCATCCCTTCGTTAATTGTGTTAACAACCAGTGCAGAGGTGGTGATCACTCCTATAAACATGTTTCAGTTTGTTCAGAGCGGCAGCCCAACAGGGCAGTGGCTGTGGTGTGTTTGGACACTTCTGCTGGGACTGGGGGAGGAAAATCCATCTTTTCTGGCAGCCCTCATCACTGCCATAACCTCCAGTCATCAGCATTCAGGATGTTCTCCTGGCGTATGATTTATAATGTGGTTTTAGAGAGTGGGAATGGACTTGGCAGGCGCTATTCTTGGGGACATCTAGTGTCACGTTAATAAATTTCAGGAGCCAAGGCAGCAAAGAAAACAAAATCTCTTTAAGTTTGTGTAAATTTACAGGGCTGCGTGATGGTCTCTGTGGCTGCTGGCACCTGTACACCCCAAGGACAGGGGGGACTCTGTGCTTCAGGCTGCAGGGAGCTCAAACCCTGCTCTGGGTGCTGCAGCAGCCCTCCTTGAGATAGCACAGTGCTTTTCTTCCAGGTGAATAATGTCCATCCCCACCTCAGAACGCTTGTACTCCCATGGAAAAGCCCTAGCAAGGGCTTAATGAGGCTGCGTTCTTGTTGTGAAACAAGACCTGCCCCTTTGAGAAAACAACTGCCCAATTTTAATTCCCCAGGAGACAAGTAGCTGTGAGGAATGGGCCTTTTAAATAGCTTATTCTAAGTTGAAGCATGTTCTGGGAGGTCACCGCCTCATCGTCTGCAAGAGGTTCATCTGCATATGGCGCTTTCTTGACTTTTTATCTTCATTTCTTCAGCTAAGAACACCATGCAATACCATGTAGCATTTTCGGAGCGGTTCTTTTCCAGTCCAGGAGACCAGAGTGAGATGGGTCTGCAGTCTTCAGCCTGTCTCCAAGCCCTGATGTCAGATTTCTTTGCAGCCTGGCTGTGATCCCATGAGTGGGGCTCTTGCCTGGCAGTGGTCGAGTGAGAATGGGACTTCTTCATCCTTTCCCCCAAGGTGTACGTGTGCCGGAGGGGGCCGGGGCTGCTGGGCCTGAGAAGGAGCGAGTGGGGCCAGCCAGGTCACGAAGGGACTGTTGCTGCAGAGAGTGGATTAGAAACAGAGCAGACCCTGTGGTTGGGTGCTCGTGAATGGCTGGTCTTGGGTCTGAACCCAGCTCTGTGGCCTTGCCTGGTGAGCACCGCTCTCCTCCTCCTGGTCTGGGCAGAGTCTCTGCATGGCCACCCAGAGCGAAAGGCCCAGGGACCCCTTCGGGTGCTGTGTTGGGGGGCTCCTTGCAGCATGTGGTGGGTGGGAGGTTAACGGGGAGAGGAGAACTTTAACCTCTGAGCAACCACGAAGCAGAACAATATGTGTTCGAATGGCAGCAGCAAACACTGGGAAGAGCAGCACGCCCTCAAAGTCAGGGAGCCAGGAGCTGCCACAGCATCATAAATCTCCTTGGGCTGCAGCATTATAGCTGGTATTATCCTGTACAGAGGAACAGCCTGTGCTCTTCTTTATCCCTCCAAGCCCACTGATCGTGTGCACAGTGCTCTGTAGTGACGTTTGTGCTCCGTGTGCCTATAAAAGGCAAGTAAACACAGCTTTTATGATGCCAGTATTAATATCTTACCAGTGATATTGCTGTACTATGCAACAATTATACAATCTAGCATCTTCCTCAGTCTTAGCAGGGTTAATTTATGTTCATATCTGAGGAACACAAGTTTGTCAGGAAGGCAAAGAAGAAAACACACGGTTTGGCCTTGAAGCGTTAGCCAAGGGCAAACGTGAGCGTTGGTATGGCACTTCTGGATGTGGAGAATGGACGTAGGCTTTTGTAGGATGCTCTGTGTAATGGGGATGGTGGTCTTTCATGGGCCTCAGAAGCATATTCCTTAACAACACTTGCTGCTATGTGGGGAAGAAAGTAATGTGACAGGAGGTAGTAGGCACCCAAATGGCCCCTACCACCCTCCAGCCCACCAGACCTTGATCCTGCACTGAAGTATGGAAATACCATTGCACAAAGATATTAAAAATAGTTCACCTTATCACTGCATGATGGGCTAAATATTGAGGGATGAGCAGTTCCTGTGCCGGGTTGGGATATCTAGCAGTGTGCCACGTGCATGGGAAAATGCTTGCATGAGGAGCTGTGTTCTGTGCATTTCTGCAAAACTGTTCATACACGAGTCTCCTTGAAAACATGAGATTTGCCATATGTGGAACAAAATCACATATGCACAAAGTGAAATATGGGTAAATGTGATTTTTAAGAAGGCACTATGTTTTTCTGTGTGGCTTTTTCTCTCCAGAAAAGGATTTTTCTTGATCTTAACACTTGCAAATTTTGAATTCAGATCTTGAGGAGCCATACCCTCCCCTGCAAAGCTCCTCGATGCCGGTCTGACTTGCTGACAGCTTGGCTGTGTGAAGGTGCTTGTGTTGTGCTCTGTGCAGGACAGCAGGGAATCTGCCGGTGAAGCAGGTTAGAGGTGGCATCTGTAGCACAGTGAGGACACCTCTGCTCCTACTGGGGGGAGTGTGTGCATGGAGGGGGTTTTGTGGGAGGCTAAAGGCTGCTGAGCCAAGTCTTAGGGAAAAAACACCACTGATTCTCATGGCCCAAATGCATATGCACGTATTTTGAGTGATGGCATGTTGCAAAGGATTAAGAGATTAATAATATCCACATCAAAAAGTCAGGCCCTTGCTTTGTTATGGCTTTGGTTGGGTGCGTGTCTGGTAAGCATTTTGCTTTCTCCTATATATACTTTTACTCTCTTGTTCTAATATGCATAAAAAGGCTTTAAAAAGTATATTGGTAGAAGGGCCCGACTGTCGTCTTACCAGACTGAAAGCCAGGTGCAAGCCATGCCTTGCTAGGAAATGTTTTGCAATGGCAGCTCCACATGGTCCAGTTTCATTCCCGTACCCCTCTTGCTGCATGATGCAGTGGTGTAGACAGCTCTTCTAGTAACGAATCTGGTTTCTGTTCTCCATTTGCTCCTCCCAGACAAAATTATCTTGCAGCTAATCAAAGTTACAGAAGTAGTACTGAAACCAGAACCCATCAGATATCGCAGTTTTAGGTAGATACCTAAATCTGATTAAATTTTCTAAGAGTCATTTTTGCAATGGATCCCACATTTCTGAATTCATCCTGTAGGCTGGAAGCCAGGATATGTACTGAAAAAAGTTGCGTTATCTTACTCTTCTCTTGAAGGTCAGTAATACATTAGTAAGTGTGCTCTTCTGAAAATAGGCTTTAATTTTCCCCTTTCAACCTTTTGATTGGTTTGACATTTAAAAGGGTAGAAGGTAATTGGGAGGTTTATTATATATTTCTGTTAAGTACAAGATGAGAACATTTAAATACCTTGGGTAGAAAGTGCACGCAAGAAAACAGGCAGCTTGGTAGGGAAGAAGGAGACAGCAACCTTTTTCCCTCCCTCAAATAAAGAAAAGCTGTAAATGATTGACAGCAAACTGTAGTCAACAAAAGAAAAACTGAATCATAATGTATGAAGACTTTTTTCTCTGTTGACTATAGTTTGCTGTCAATCACTTATTGCTTCTTCTTATTTTAGGCTGGGAAGAGATGATGGGCTTTCTTACTACATAATCTGTCCATCTTCTGCAGTGTTTTTGTAACCTAAGGATTTTTTTGTTTTGTTTTGATCCCACACTTAAAAGAAATCCATGACAAATGCCTTCCTGTGATATCCTAAACTTCTGAATATCAATAAATTAATGAGAGTTTGAAAGAGAAATAGGAAATCCTAGATTTCATAATTCCTGTTTGCGTGTTTCAATAGTTTTGTTTAATTGTATGAGTTAAAATTCAAGTTATAATTACTGGATGAGAAAAAACTCTAAAGATCTTTCCTTGGGCTTCAACAAATAAAGGCCCAGGAGTTTGAAACTCCCCCACCTGATCTGTACAGTGGGGAGGTCTTGGGTTACCGGAGAGGAGTGAGCAAGTCACTTCGTTTTGGCATGGAGATTTTAATTTTGTGGGCTCTTCTGGGTATAAGCCAAATTGACAGTGTCTCTGCAGTGCCTTGGTGTGAGAGTGAATGGATTGCCAGGAGGTAATAGACCAGCTCAAAAAGTAGATTTTTAACAAAGCTGATGATACATGTTCCATTTTCTTGAACCGTCTCTGTCCCTTGGTGTTATTGGTGGGCTGTTCCTATTTAAGAACAGAGCATAAATGCCACCTGCAGCCACACACAGGTTGGAGCAACAGTCTCTAGCCTTTACTGGGCTATCAGAAGCAGAAGTGTAGATGAAATGCTCTTGACAACATCAGATTTTGTCCTCGCAGTTTAAAGAAGTCAAACAGTGAAGAGCAGCACTGGGTGGCTCTCACTGACAGCATATTGCCCGTGAACTGGGACACAGGAACTATCGAGAGAGAAGATACCTGTGACTGGAGAGGTCTGTCTTGATCTTCAGAAGTCTAGTAAATCATAACCTGCTGGGAATTACCCCAGGGTCTCTGCGTAGGTGATAGGGTGGCCCCGAATTAAAAGTGCAAGTGGTATTGCTTCTGAGCTTTGTTGGTGACAAAATCTGGATCTCCGTTTAATGGCAGCTCAGTGCAAGGACACCTGCCTGCCTTTGCTGTTAGGATGCCTTCTGCCAAGAGTATAAAAATGAGCTAGAGCTGTCTTGGTTGTTACTAAACGTTAATAGGGGCTGCAGCAGTGGTTATAGTTCAAGGACACTCAGATGGCTGTGAATTACAAGACGATTTGTCACACCATTCCGTGAACTGTGTTCGCAGCCGTTCTTGCCTGAGGTGTCTGTTCTCCATCCATGTGGATAGCAGGGGTCTGGTTGGCTGCAGGGGCTCAGGGAAGAGCCATCTGGGCCCTTGTGCTAGAGACTAATTGAGGTCCTACATGTGTAGGGAGCCACAAGGATGGGGGAAGGTGTGCCCAGAGGGTTTGGGGAGGGGGATAGCTCAGGTAGCTGAAGTAAAGATTTGGAGCCCCTTGCCAGCAGACTGTCACTGCAGAGATTTTGCAGGTCTGGGAGAAGGTGATGGGGCAAAGGGGGAGGATTTCTCGATCCTTGAGGAGAAAGCAGCTGTTTCTTAAACATTTTTTGATGTAAACTCTGTTTAGTTTTGGATCCTTATTTTTCTTACCAGGTTCCAGTCTCCTATCCTGCAGTGCTGTCCTGAAAAATACCCTCAGTGCCACTCCTAAAATCCCTTGGGTGACTTAGAAGCAGAAATGCCATTTACAGGTCAGAGAGATTATGCTTTTAAGACTCTTTGGCAAGTCCTTTGCAATGATCATGCCTTACACAGAGCTGTTGCAAGCTAGCAGAATGATCTCATGCTGTTCTTTGCTCTTTTTGATACTGTTGCTTGAAAGTAATGCTCTTTCAAACACTTACCTTCAGCAAGTGCTGGACCTGTAGATCTAAACATGGCAGGCCTTTCCATGAGGATGCCAGGAGCTGTACCAACCATCTCCAGAGCACATGGATCCTGTACCTTCTGTGCCGTGCCTTGCAGCTTAGATGCTGCCGAGCAGAGCATGGTGATCTGAGGCAGCCATGCAGCTCAGTTGCAGCCCTATCACTTGGAGCTGTTCTTGGCAATGAGAAAAATCCTCATTAACTTCATCCTGATTATCCTGAAATTTGGCTTCTCCTCCATGGCTTCTTGACGCTAAACACAGAAACTGCTTTCCCTAGTACAGTTGTCGGAGTTCTTCAGATCTCGCAGACCCATCCTTCATTGTCCTCTTGTATCCCTCCATCCAGTGTGCCTGCCACCTCCCTGGTGGTACACAGGGCAATGAAAGTAAGTAATGGCATGAGTTGCAAACTGGCGATATTAAATTGCAATGAATTGTGAAACGCTCTCTACAGTTTTATAAACACAAGGCATGTGTTTCTGGCTTGCTATGTGACTTCTGCTGTCTTAGTTCAGCCTGTTGTACCTGCTTTCTGGTGCTAGTCTCATTTCAGAGGTATCCAGTAGGAAGAGTAGGGTCAGATGCTGCTTCTGGTTCCCTTCCTGCAAGGAGTATACTCAGAAGATGCCAAAGAAAGTAGAAAGTAGTGAGATCTGTGGCGTATCTTTAACATCCATGGGTAAGCTTGCCTGTCACCTGTGTGTGCAGTTCCGTGTTGCAGCTGAGCAGCAGGTGGGTGGCATGGGTAGCTGCACCCCATTCCTGTTTTCTGAGCTCAAAACGATTTGTTGGTGCTGCTGACTGGTCTTCTGGCTTCCCAGCCAAAGACTGTGGGGGCTGTCCTGGCTGTCACTGGCGTTGGGAGTCCACAGTGATGTGATGTGCCTGGTGTTAGAGTTTTCATCTCTGTCTGCGAGCAGTGCACGTAAATTAAGAGAGGCAATCAGGGAGCATGTGCCTTTGAACAGTCTCTGCTTTGTTGGTGAAAGAGGTGCTAAATCAGAGCTTGAGGCACTCACTGCAAACTCCAGATGTCAAGGGCTCTATATTTAAAAAAACTTTGCAAATGACAGCAAATTCTTAGTCTCGTTCTAGCAAACCTGCCTCGGCGCTCGCTGTCTGTGCCCAGACCCTGGGTTAACACTCCCTGCAAGTGAGGTGCTCGCTCTGGCCCTGGTGGCATGGCTAATCTGGGTTATCCAGACTGATGTGCCCCGGCTGCCTTATTGGCAAGGACCGGAGATAACTAGCGAGGAAGAAAAGTAACACCCTCTCCTGCTGAAGTTAGAGGGCAGGTGGAAAAAATGAATGGGGAAAGTGAGAAATAGGAAAAGCCAGAATGCCTACCTGTATAAAACACTGTGGTTAAAGCAGGCTGTGAAACAAAGTTTCCCTATAGAAACAAAAATACTGACAGCGTGATGAGCTGTGTCAGACGCTATAAAACCTCACACCTCTGTGCTTCAGCCATGCCTCATGGTTGTACCCTCCCGTGTGGGGCTGGCGTGTCTTAGGGCTGTGCAGAGCATGGGAGAGCAGCCAACTGTACAAGTCCTGCCAGCAACGGCAAGAGGAGCTGCAGCACAAACCTCTCTCTTTTCCTGGTGACGAACCTTAAATTCTGACCTGGGTGAAAACAGAGTGTAATTTATAAGTTTCTTTAGGATATCAGGAACTTATTAAGAAAAATAACTGCATTACTGGAGGAGATACTTTCTGGTGTTGTCTGAGATGGCTTTACTTAAATGTAATCCAAAATCATTAATAGAGGATCACGCTTGGTAAACCCTTCTCCCTTCCCTCTTTTGGTATTTGTCTGCCTTGCAAATACTTTCAGATGAAAAGAAAAATAGAGTCCTGGATCAAGTCCCAAGCAAACTTTGCTCATTATTGATTGTAAAGTTATAGCTAATGCTTCAGCAGCTTTTTTTTTTTTTTTCTTCTTTGAAGCAGCTATTATGGCAGATCATTTATTAGATCAAAAAGGTTTTATCAAATGTGGAATCTGTCAGAAAGCTACAAATCCCAGTGAATACCCTCAGTGCTCCCAGATCACTTGGACACCTCTTGCTTAAATGATTTCATTTGTTTCTGACGGAGAATTTCCCCAAATCGAGTGGAAGTTGTACAAGTATGAATGTAGCTTGCACATCTTTACTCTCTTAAGAATCAGGAAAAAACCCAGTGGTGAGAATTGCTCCAAGGTGCTGCATTTTTTGATTTCTAATGGATTGGTTTGCAGAGAGCCCTGAGCAGGTCCTGCCTGGCACGCTCCCCCTCCCCCTGGCTCTGTCTGTCTTGTACAGCGTGTGGTGCAGGGGTAATTAACCACTGAGGCTTCATGGGTAACAAGGGGAATTTTTAAAGTTAACCCGTGCTCCCAAGGGAGTTGGAAGGTGCAAACAGAGTATGCTTTCTACTGAGCTCAGCCTGTGTCTTGAATAAGTGATTTTGTTGTATAACAATGGGATTTAGAGGTCAAGTACTGCAAAATGATGTGTGACTGCTCCGATTCCAAATTGACCTGTCACTTGACCTTGTCTGTAGCATCTTTTATTCATTGCTAATATATTTTGGAGTGACAGTGGAGGGTACCACAGAAAAGGTCTTGGGAAGAGGTTGGCTACTAGCAGAGCTAAGCAGTGAAATTGGGATTTGAAAGACAGCTTCAATTCCCAGCTGTTCAGGTACAAGCTCTGTGTGCCAGGATAGCCTCTATCTTTCTGTATGATACTTAGCTTTGTGACATTTGATGTTGTTTGCTGGCCAATTTTTGAAAAAGATTGATTTTGCTATGTCTACAGGGTGACATATTAATACTAGCTTACTGGTGAGTCTTGCTTGTAAAGGTGTCTGCATTAAGAGAATATTTGTGCTAACCTGTAATGCTAAGAATTTCATTGCTGTAGAGAGAAAATGGCTCTTTTAAAGTGAAGAGAGATTATAGGAGGTGGCGTCAGCAGCTTCAAATAAATGTTGTTTTGCTAATATTTGCCTTTAGAAGATGATGTAAGAGTTTCTGTCTTAACTAATAAGCATCTTCCCTGGCAAGAATTGTACAGGAAAGTTATTACTCTCATTAAACATTTATATTGTGGCTTCTGGCCAGAAAAGAGAGAGGAAAAAAAATACAGGATGATGGTTCAGCAAGCCCTGGTTAGATTGCAGGGGGATTTTTAAAAATGCCTTTTGCAATGTGCCTTCCTGTTGTCATTGACTTTGCCTTGATGGCGAGATCTGCTGTAGCAAGAAGGGCCCTTGAGTTGCTATCTAGGACTAGTATTGATAGATAAATTGGAGGGCAGAAGAACCAAGACTGTCTATGGCAAAGTCTGTGGCCAGACTTCTGTAGACTTCAGTGGAGCCGGGATCCTCCTGCTGATAGTTGGTGGCTTTAGTTTAATCACTGGTAAACTCCACTCAGGCTGCAGAAAAGCAAATGCAGTGTCTGGTGGGACTGGGGATGTGAGAGTCGTGGGGACTTTCTCTTCCTTCTGGAGGGGAGTGCAAACTCTGGTCTTGCCAAACCTGACCTGCTGAGGTGACCGTGGTCAACCCCTCTTCCCATACTCCCCATGTACATGGCCTTATTTGGAGCTCTCTTCTCTTGCCTCCTATTAGCCACGTTCATGATGTTTTAATGATCGTGGTGAGAAATATCTCTCACCTTGCTTGGTCTTTCTGGGGGTTGCTTCTGTGATGGTGCCCGTGGCAGACTGTGGTGCATGCTTGTGGGAGGACTATCCAGTTTCGGAAAAATGTAGGTGCCAGGCTAGGAGGCTGACCTCCCCAGGGTCTAGGCAGCCCAATAGAAATTAGCATCTTGATGGGATAATTTAAAGCATTGCTATTAGGGATTGCTGTGAAGGGAGCCTGGCTCTTCACAGGAGCTGTCTGGTGAGCCAAGGGAACAAACTCTTCTGATGCAAATGGCAACAGCATGCATCTGAAGTTAGATGGTGTGAATCCTTTCCTTCCTCCCCTCTATGAAAGCATGCAGGAGCATGGGCAAATCCCACTAATAGATATTTAAGTTTTCTTCATTTTAACAAAAAAAATCTGCAGGAATATTCAACTTAATTATTCATACTGCTAGGTCCAGCCTAAGTAGAGGCTCCCCTCTGAATTCCTGTATAATTCACCAGAATAGGCTCCCTAACTGCTTTGCAGCAGTATAGCTGGGGGAAATCCCTCACACTGCATCCACACAATATTCCTGTAAAACCTCCAGCCTTAAATTGCAGATGTTTGACAAAGGATGATTTCTCTGGGTCACTGACTGGGTATGGCCTCAGCTGGGCCATGTGGGAAGGCTGTATGGCAGGACAGATTGCAGGATCGTGCTGCCAAGTAATTAGTGTCACCTTTTCACACTACCTGGAATTTTGCACCGTGTGTTGGTGGACTGATAGAAACAGACAAAATGAATCAAACCATGATTGGTTTCATATCCATTCCCAGTGGAAACAAGGTTAATAAATTAAACATTGCAGGCTGTTTGATTTCTTTCTTACAGTACATTACTTATTGAAATCACTTACACATGCAGACTAGGTCTTGGTTTTTTGTACATTTGCCAGCTTTTCACCTGGAAATATTGAAAGTGTCAGCTGCACACACCGAGACTAGGACACCTCGGTGTGATGGAGGCTGTGAGCAACAGCCCTCTGCTGTGAACATGGAAAGAGGCATCCTGGATGTGCTGCTGGGTCTGCCATCCTCCACATGCTTTGCCTCCTGCGTTGGGTCTTGGTAAGAGTCCTGCCAACACAGTACTGCATTCTCTCTCTCTGATCCTGTTGTCCCATTTCTGGGAGGCTTATTTGGGGAGATGCTTGCCCAGTTTTGTTGGGTTGAGAAGAGCAATCGGTTAATCCCACTAATCCTCTCGGTCTTCTCATTTGGCATGCGTGCCATTCAAAATCATATGACAAAACAAGTACTGTCTTCTCTTCTTTAATGTGTGTTCAGCATCCTACTGAGGATCCCTCTGTCTCCCACAATAGTCCTCAGTGCTCTCTTAATTTAAAAGGATTGAAAGGGCACAAGGTCTTTTTTTAGGTCTTGGGTCTAAAGCTGACTGAACTCACTGGACTCTACGTTGGCTAGATCTTTTATTTGTTTTTAATTTCACCCCATGTGTGAAACATCCATTCTTGGGGAACTGATGCTGTGCTACATCTGCCCATAAACTCCCTCAAGAGCAGGGAGGAGTCTTGAGTTTTCCCCATAATGATTAGAATAAAATGGAAGTTTATCTACTCCCATTTTAGAAGTAGATAAACAAATTCAATCTTATGCAATTAAAAACTTCCCAAATAAATCCACTTAATCATTGCAATGCTTCCCTCATAGGATGGCGTTAGTTCTCAGGGTGGATTTGGAGTTGCAGGAGTGCTTCCAATCTCTGCAGAGGGATGCGGCTGATGCTGGTACCTGGGGTGACTCTGCTCGCATTAATGCAGTCACTCCACGGACAAAACTGACAGCTGGTGGGTCTCTTGGGAAGCTTTAGATCCTTACTGAGTGTCCTGGTTTCAGCCGGGGTAGAGTTAATTTTCTGTGTAGTGGCTGGTATAGTGCTGTGTTTTGGATTTAGCATGAGGAGAATGTTGATAACACACTGATATTTTCAGTTGTTGCTAAGTAGTGTTTATACCAAGTCAAGGATTTTTCAGCTTCTCCTGCCCGGCCAGCAAGAAGGCTGGAGGGGCACAAGGAGTTGGGAGGGGACACAGCCAGGACAGCTGACCCAAACTGGC